>JAWPHD010001176.1:0-30000 GCA_037043455.1 Cyrtodaria siliqua
CTGTATGAAAAATATGTAATACTTAATGGCAATAATGATATATATGACCAGTAAAAAAACTCCATTCATTTGCAGTGATTTTCTTCATTTTAAATGATATTTATCAATATTCCATATATTGTAATATGGAACTATGACGTCATAGTTCTAAAAATGGCGGCTCACATGTTCGTTTTAGAACAACATTTAAATGGTCATAACTTTCTTGTTTATCATCCGATTTTGATAATTCTTTCACCTTTTTCCAAGTTTTTCAGAACTCTTAATAACAGAGCTTGTTTGGCTGTGTCGCTACATTCCCTTTAAATATACAATATATAGCGGAAATACACATTATGTATTTCTTTCTCCTTTCAGTATATAATAATGTGTAACTAGTTTTCTAACTAGTCTGTTTGTGTAGTCTTAATGAAACAGTGCAAAGAATTTATGACAAAGTTGATAACTATTCCGCTGTCTTTTGTATCGTTTTAATACAATAGTTGGTATGTAACTAATTCGGTGTCTTTTTTGTACAGTTTTTATAGAACAGTTAACAACTACTTGTCTGTATATTTGTATAGTCTTAATAACCAGGGAGTAAGTATACTTACTTACTCCCTGTAATAACACAGTTTGCAACCAAACATTTTTTTTTTTTTTTATATAAAGCTATTTTCAATTACTGTGTCGTCTTTTGTATATAATCTAATTAAAACAGTTTGAAACTACTTTGCTGTATTTTTAAAAAAGTTTTAATAACTCATTTGTAACAACTACATTGCTGTCTTGCATTGCAATCAGGTTTAAGTAAATTCTTTCCTTCATTCCACCGGAGAAAAGCTCCATGTGGAACCAAGATCCAATATTGTTTTACAAATTTGATCTACAGATAAATGGGTGCTTTCACGGCACGCGGTTCTCGGTTACAAAAACGCCAGTTTAACACGTGTAAAATGTACATTTTCCGACTCGGTGTTAATTTGTTGAAACGTAAGAGAATAAGGAAATCATTATGCTATTAACTGGAAATATCTCAAATTGAGAGACACATTCGTAAGATGTGGTCCGTTTATGATGAATTTAGCAGCAGAGACCAGCTAGTAAAATGCGGAAATTATTAATTTTATCAATGAAAATAATTTAGTTCTTGATAAAAAATAATCTAAAGAAGAAAGTAAATAGCACATTTCAGAGACGTGTTGATATGCTGAACTGAATTTCTTTGTATACGCTGGTAATTCTGAGCACGTGTTAGCCTGCACGTGTACATAAACATAATACAACCCATATCTTTGTAAGGCGTGCAACTCTATTTGAATATATGTCCATTACTGAATAGTTATTGTTCTAAAAATCACTTTAAATGTATTTCACATTCCTTTTGTAAATATTGTATATACGTATATTGTTGAGGCCTCATGGAAGATTGGCACGTTTCAAATGAGTTCTCTCGTTAAATAAAATCTTTATTATTATTAATAGTAGTAGTAGTAGTAGTAGTAGTTTAGTAGTAGTATCAGTAGTGCTGTTGTTGTTGTTATTCATATTATTATTATTATTATTATTATTATTATTTATTATTATTATTATTATTATTATTATTATTATTATAATTATTTATTATTATTATTATTATTATTATTATTATTTATTATTATTATTATTATTATTATTATTATTATTATAATTATTTATTATTATTATTATTATTATTATTATTATTATTATTATTATTATTATAATTATTTATTATTATTATTATTATTATTATTATTATTATTATTATTATTGTTATAATTATTTATTATTATTATTATTATTATTATTATTATTATTATTATTATAATTATTTATTATTATTATTATTATTATTATTATTATAATTATATATTATTATTATTATAATTATTTATTATTATTATTATTATTATTATTATTATTATTATTATAATTATTTATTATTATTATTATTATTATTATTATTATTATTATTTATTATTAATTATTATTATAATTATTTATTATTATTCTTATTATTATTATTATTATTATTATTTATTATTATTATTATTATTATTATTATTATTATTTATTATTATTATTATTATTATTATTAATTATTATTATTTATTATTATTATTATTATTATTATTATTATTATTATTATTATAATTATTTATTATTATTATTATTATTATTATTATTATTATTATTTATTATTATTATTATTATTATTATTATTATTATTATTATTATTATTATTATTATTATTATTATAACATTAATACATAGCATGTCGTTTAGCAAGTTAAATCAAATGAAGTTGTAAAACAAGTATCAATATACCACAACGTTAACAGGTGCGAACTTCCGTTCCATACCGTAAATTGTATGCAAATTGAAAACATTAATTTTGAAGTCGTGCAAACGATAATTTCTGGAAAAGAGGATCTTGCATGAGCGCTCAATTTTATAATTAAATAGAAACATGGCAATCTTGACTTTTTTTTCTTTTTTTTTTAAAAATCGCGTTATTTTGTCTACATATCTTGCAATCAGTGATAAATATTATTTGCAAGAACATTTTAAAGCCAATTGTTTTTCGCATGTTACTTTTTATATGTCACTAATAATATGAATAAACCTATGGTAGAAAAAGAATTTAAAAAAACACGAAAATTCATATTTGTGTTCACTTATATATATTCTTTTATTCAGCAAAATTCCAAAAGGTCATAAGACTCATGAGGATACAAAACATATATAGAAGGTGTGACAGCATGCATGCAATAGTTATGTGTACTTATGCAATAGTACTGGTGTTTCAACATGAACAAGTAGGTTTTAAAGGGACAATGGCAATCTGGAGTTTTATATCAGGCATTAGCATTAGTACACCGATTTATTAATCCTGTATCATTTTGACTTCGAAACTGCTTGCATATAATTAAATAAAAAATTGAAAATTCTATTTCTTTCGTTATTCTACAATTTTTTTTAATATATTATTGGTGCAATATTATCAAAAGTCAATAATATGTAAAAATAAGTTGCTTTGAACTATTCTAACAATTAATATTAATGATTGAACAAATTCAAGTTAAGAGTAAAATTACCGGGACGCCGTGAGTTTTTAATAAAAAAATCAAGATTGCCGTGTGTCCCTTTAAGTCAAAATGATACTGAATGAATATTACACACTTCAAGATTGCCGCGTGTCACTTTAAGTCAAAATGATACTGGATGAATATTACACACTTCAAGATTGCCGCGTGTCACTTTAAGTCAGAATGATACTGGATGAATATTACACACTTCAAGATTGCCGCGTGTCACTTTAAGTCAAAATGATACTGAATGAATATTACACACTTCAAGATTGCCGCGTGTCACTTTAAGTCACAATGATACTGGATGATTATTACACACTTCAAGATTGCCGCGTGTCAATTTAAGTCAACATGATACTGGATGAATATTACACATTTCAAGATTGCCGCGTGTCACTTTAAGTCAAAATGATACTGGATGAATATTACACACTTCAAGATTGCCGCGTGTCACTTTAAGTCAAAATGATACTGGATGAATATTATACACTTCAAGATTGCCGCGTGTCACTTTAAGTCAAAATGATACTGAATGAATATTACACACTTCAAGATTGCCGCGTGTCACTTTAAGTCAAAATGACACTGGATGAATATTACACACTTCAAGATTGCCGCGTGTCACTTTAAGTCAAAATGACACTGAATGAATATTACACACTTCAAGATTGCCGCGTGTCACTTTAAGTCAAAATGATACTGGATGAATATTACACACTTCAAGATTGCCGCGTGTCACTTTAAGTCAAAATGACACTGGATGAATATTACACACTTCAAGATTGCCGCGTGTCACTTTAAGTCAAAATGACACTGGATGAATATTACACACTTCAAGATTGCCGCGTGTCACTTTAAGTCAAAATGATACTGGATAAATATTACACACTTCAAGATTGCCGCGTGTCAATTTAAGTCAAAATGATACTGGATGAATATTACACACTTCAAGATTGCCGCGTGTCACTTTAAGTCAAAATGATACTGGATGAATATTACACACTTCAAATTGCCGCGTGTCACTTTAAGTCAAAATGATACTGGATGAATATTACACACTTCAAGATTGCCGCGTGTCACTTTAAGTCAAAATGATACTGGATGAATATTACACACTTCAAGATTGCCGCGTGTCACTTTAAGTCAAAATGATACTGGATGAATATTACACACTTCAAGATTGCCGCGTGTCACTTTAAGTCAAAATGATACTGGATGAATATTACACACTTCAAGATTGCCGCGTGTCACTTTAAGTCAAAATGATACTGGATGAATATTACACACTTCAAGATTGCCGCGTGTCACTTTAAGTCAAAATGATACTGGATGAATATTACACACTTCAAGATTGCCGCGTGTCACTTTAAGTCAAAATGATACTGGATGAATATTACACACTTCAAGATTGCCGCGTGTCACTTTAAACGAGTTGGAAACAATAATGAGATATATTTTCTTTTTTAATAAATGTTTATATATACTCATTTAACGAGTTGACATAACATTTTTTTTCAACGGGTTTAACAAATCAGTAATGAATATAACTGAATGTTGTTTAACGGCTCATCGACACAGTATAGGTTATTTAGAGCCGCCACAGAGAGAGGGGACGGATACATAGGAATCCGGAAACCGTGCTCTACTATTATTATCGAATAGATTCCTATGGTTCTTTAACGTGCTCGGAGGATAGACAGATACACGGGGATTCAGTAATGAACTAATACGAATGTGATATTCTATTTATTACATACTGAAATCGTCATATAACGTTGCAAACGTGTCTTAATTAACATTATGTGGCTTCTGGGTTTAAGATGTTATGTAATTAAATATATTTAAGGGAAACCTTTACGTCATATTATTGTTGTTGTGTGATAAATAAAATTCTACATTCGTGACTGTATTTTTTTTTGTTATATAGCATTGACGTAGATTGCAATATTTTATTTTAAGGGACATACGGCTGTCTTGTTGTTTTTGAAAGGGACACACGGCAGTCTTGATTTTTTAAAAACTTGTTAGTTAGTTTTTCTCGTAACTTGCATTTGTTCACTCATTAATATTAATTGTTACAATAGTTCAAAGCAAATTGTTTTTACATATTATTGACTTTTGATAATATTGCATCAATAATATATTTTAAAAAATGTGTAGAATAATGAAGGAAATAGAATTCTCAATTTTTTATTTAATTATATGCAAGCAGTTTTAAGTCAAAATGATACAGGATTAATAAATCGCTGTACTAATGCTAATGCCTGATATAAAACTCAAGATTGCCATGTGTCCCTTTAAAAAAATCGTTGGATAAACAAATAACGATATTTTAACTAGAAATCATAGTTTATTTTCTATATCATGAAGGTTAGTTATTTCATAGATATACTATCATTATACTAAAGGAAACGCGAAACGTACCATAGACATTTTCAACTATGCTAACAATGTAGTATATGTTATATTTAAACGTTAATTACAGAATAATGTTTGATCACTTTATGTAAAAAGAGGTTGGAAACATTTAGGAGGACATCATAGTTGACATTTCTTTTCATTGAAACGTTTTTTCTGACAACCTGACTGGTTTACAAACCTCAGATAAGTTCTGATATTGCTTTGTATTGAATACAAGGCAATGACTTATTCCAATAAAAAGGAGTTTCGTATTTTAGACAAAACAGAAAACACTGCAAGAGTCTGTTTTAAATTAAAGAAATGTTAAAATGGACATACTTCGATTGTTTCCATCCTCTTTCTACATACGTACTAATTGTTTAAATATAACAAATATTACATTGTAAGTATAGGTCAAGCAAAAACGTGGTTGGCTGGGGTATAAAATAAAACCCGAATTTCGGCTTAGAAATTTTGCATATTGTAGAATTAAAACAATTAGCCTAATAGGTAATTTTAAAGAGGTTATCGCATTTTTTTTAGTAAACAATGTTTTTAAACGTGTTATAATGTCGAAATATCCGTTATAAAATCCTGCTAATATAAGATTTCCCATCGCTTAATGGAATTAAGGCCGGACCACGTAATTCGAAATTGGCTACATGGTGCTTTTCTTGTTTACTTGAGTATACTGTGTACACTCAAAGGCCGAGAGTATGTGATACAGTTCTATTGGTTAAAAATAATACAAACATGGGCATGTTTTATTTCCTCTTTCTTTATTCATTCTTTGTTTTTGTGAAGACTGAGACAAACGAAAATATATACATATTTTTTGCTTTAGGCAATTGGATTTACAAGACTTAGTGGTGTTTTATACCCAATTATCAATAACTCATAGCAAAAAGTATTTTTTTTTTTCGTATTCGTTACGAACACATGCATTCTTCAACGACATATAATAGTTAAAACCAATTATGAAAAAAGAAGGTATAAATATAAAATGTATAATAAATACAGTACACAATTGGAATTCAATTAAGTAAAATAGATTATTATGTTTTACACAAACAAATCAATTAACAAAGACATGCTAATAATTTTATACAAACTCACCAATGAATGAACACATATGGAGTTTACGGGACATTAACTCATTAGGTTATATTTGGACAGCGATCTCAGAGGGAAATGAGATGAAGGATGAAATCAAACACACCAAATGACAATTACACATGTACACACTGTTAAGGTCGGGGTGTAGCCTCTTTCATATCAAGTTTCTTGAGATTCCGTAGAACACACAAATGAGTTTTATTTCTCTATCGGCCTTTGTCTTAGTTTCTTTTTTATGTTAAAAAAATTTGGCCGTACGTCTTTTTTTTTATAAAAACAAAAATAAGCTTTTTTATTCTGTAATTGTAAACATACAGAAATTATAACACATACTTTCTTTTGTCCTTCTTTCCATGTTAACGTATAAAATACATTTAGGATTTCTCATGAATGAGCAAAGGAAATTGATTATAAAATATATACAATTCAAAAGAAAGACCATAACAAAAATGTTATATATATATATGTATAAACAAAACAAATATATAAAACAATACACATATATAAAACAGTACACTTCATACTTGTATTCGGCTTCACCTCTGTTGACAAATACGAAAGATTCTTCATTCGATATGACAAAAAAATATATAATTTTTATTCGAACATGTAAATACAAGAAACGGGTATAACAATATATTCTAACATGTCTAAAAACGACATAATATAAATACATTATACTACATGCACATAATTAATATATTCATATATATAGTTACTCGTTTTAAATCAAGTTTGAGCAAACAAACATTAGCCAAGACATGTACTCATTGTGTGCTTTGTTGTCAGCTAATCTCCGAACAAACGGACACTCATGCTTTGCTAGTCTTCCATCACAGCTGACTAAAATAAGAATCACTTCAATTCATTTTAGAATGTTAATTTTCTGCACGTGACCGCTTTCATTTTGTTACCATATCTGATGACCGGCGTCGTTGTTCTTGGCGACCAGCTTGTGATTGTACAAACCCTCCTCCTTCAACTGGAGAGCTAGCGGATGCGGGACGCCATCTTTCTTCAGTTTGGCGCGTTTATTTTGAAACCAAATTTTCACGTTGGCTTCATTTAGATCTAATTCGTCTGCTAATTTGTGTCGTCTGTCTTCAGAAAGATACTGGTCCTTCTCGAATTCTATATTTAGCTGTTTAATTTGAATGTCTGTGAAGGCAATCCTGGAACGCTTCTCTCGATTCGCAAACGGATTTTTTCGTCTTCTTGGGCGTCGTCCTTTATTAATAAAGAGAAAAGTTCATTATAAAAAAAGCTGTCAAAAGAACTATACCCAAATACGTGATAATGTATAAGGCCATTTTGTGTTCATGGTCACGTATACAAAGTACGTGATATAATTTTTTTCATGGAAAATACTAAGTTCTGTTCGTAATAAATCTATAAATAAATATTATGAGCACAACTAATTGTTTCCTATTTGTGTATGACTCTTAATCAGACGATTAAGGTGGGTCATCGTGACATTCACGCAAGCGTAACCCCAATTATGTATGCACATCATTGGTGTCCCTTCAGACAGGCCCATCACCCATCTGTTTACAAACACTGCTACATGTCTGCCATTATTAATTCATCAACTTGACAGCACATCCTCTTGTCTTTTCCATATTAGGAAATAATTGCTTTGTAGTCGAGTAAGCATGTTACGCTGGAGTAACGTTTTGTCATGTTGACGTCAGCCGTTCCCACGGTTGTTAAATTATGAATGAGCTCATGTTTTGTTGTTTAAATTAGAATAATGAATCACATTCTGTAAATAAGAATTCATTTTTATTCAGGTATTTTCTTCAAAACATATCAGGAATAGGATATGTACGAAAGCCGATTCTCGTAAAAACGAAAACTATTCTCATTATATCCGCATATCCTACGGTAAATTTTCTCGTTATTACGAGAATAGTTCTCGTTATTACGAGAATAATATTTTTTCCCATCACATCCGTCTTTCTTAGTTTCCTCTTGTAGAATGAGGGGTAGGATATGCCTTGTTCAACTGAATCTTATTAGATGTCACTAAACAGTTATTTCCCTTGCCAGTCACGGTAGGGGTTGGAACTTTCTTGCGCTTAAAACAAAAAGATCTGTGTTATTTGGTTCTTGTTTCTTTCTTAAAATGTGCAAATATGTTGTTTCAGGTGACAAGAATGGGACAAGTTCATGATTTCATACAGGTTTGGATATGCCTGAATGTTTCTGAGCCCAGATCTAAGAATCTAATACCGGATAGTGATACATTTGAAAATGTTAGTGAAATGGACACATTTCAGAGGATCTCTTCAAACTATTGATATTAAAAAAAAAAAGCAGAGAGGTCCTGCTGCATATGTAGAGGAATGCAACATTAACAGTGTTGTGAGACGTATGACCACTTAACGAAACATTTTGACTTTAAATCTGCTTGCATATCAATTAAATAAATATTTGAGATATCAACTGTCCTTGCTATTTTAACACATTTGTTAATATATTACTGGTGCAATATAATCAAAAGTAAGTAATTTATAAAAACAATTTGCTATGAACTATTGTAATAATTAATATTAATGATTGTAAATAAGTTATATAGGAAATGCAAGTTTACGCATGGAGTTTTACACAAATCAAGATTGCCATGTGTCCCTTTAACTCTGAAGACTGTTTCCTCTTGTATCATGATCGATATGCCTGGTTCAAATGAATCTTAATATCACTAAATCAAACAAGGTCGTATTCAACTTGAACGACTTCCCCCCGGCTTGTTACCAGTTTATACATACACTGTTAAACTGCACTGCATAAAAGGATCGTTATAATATTCATTGATTTACTAATTGTATAGTTAAGGCAATGTGTTTGAGTAGACATGCAAAAGTAGTTTGCTGACTATATGTATTGTTCACAAATGTAATCCCTCTATCATCCCCTCCCCTCGCCACCCCCTTGCTCAACCCCACTCAAAACCCCACTAATCGCAAAAGTCGAAACAATAGACAATAAGTATTTCACATTCTGTATACATATATTTGTTTTGATCATATACATGTAGTAAGTAAGTAAACATGTTATTATATACCGTGACATGTATATAACAGTATAAGTAATACATAATTATACACTATGTTTTACAAAAACATCCGACCCCACGGACCTATTTACGTCAATGTTAAATAGACAGAGCAATAAATATCGAATTTAACCATATTAATCAATGGATATTTCAGTATCATTCTCGAATAACATACCTGACTTTCGACATAATTATAATCAACCGAACAGGCACAAAGATTTAATACCATTTTTTTTAATTCACAGAATAGTACAAATACATGCCAGTATTTTATAATATAACTTAATGAGACTTTTTCGAATAGGAACTAGTGTTTCTGAAACGCAACAACTTTCGAATTATTGTATGCCTCTTTTAAAGTATCTATCGCGCCAACAACATATGTACACCGTTTCTAAACCTACTCACGACAAGGTATATACTTATATAACTTACATATTTTGAGAATCCAAACTCTATAGTCACAATATATTTTAAGAATCCATGAATAAACCTATACTTTTAATCGGCACATATGCATTATTATGTGACTTGAACATCTGGATAGAGTTTGTTAAACGGGTTTGTAGTGAAAATTTGCCTTTATTTGGCGGGTTAGTTTCTTCAAATATATTTTGTAATAAACTGAAAGCCAAAGCCATTATGCCTATGCCAGATATCCCGAGATTATGCTTGCGCAATTAAATCACATTGCGGGTGTATGACGTTTGTGAACATATGTATCACCTTTGCGGGTGTATATTTGCGTGTGAATTATATCTTAGGGTGTACGTGTTTCGGGCGTACATTTGCGGGTTTTCAGGTTATTTACATTTTCGAGCGTAATCATTTTCGAATAATAAGTTCAAAACAAACATACGTCACAACGTGGAAGATTTACAGATACACTAGCCGTATGTAAGACGTATATTGAGTATAAGCAAATATCTCTCCAAAGTGAACTATATTCCTGAAAATATGAGCAAAGAAGCAAATATGTAAAGAATTATTATTATTTTTTTTTTTAATATTTAGTTATTTATAGCGGTTCCTTCAATGGTTAGCGTCCATCTACGAAGCAAATGTGTCCACCTTATTAAAATGAAGTACTCGTAACTTACCAGCAGACGGCCGATCAGAATATCTCGTGCAGAAGACCCACGCCGGAAGTTGCTTAGCCATTTTAGGTGGCGTCTTTTTTCTCTCAATCCGTAAATCGAGAGCTGATGTCTCGGAATCTGTGGACGAGTACCCGTCGTCTTCGTATTGTCGTCTGTAATTCTGAAAGATACTTAACGCACGTGCACTGTCGTTTGCTGAGTGGAATTCCAGATCTTTTGGACAAGCCAAACTCTCCGCAGAGTAGCGTTCATTGCTGTTACACCGCGTCACTTCATGGTCATGTGACTCGTCGCCGCTGGAATACAACTCGCCGGATTCCGAGTGATAGGTTCCGTCGGAATCAGAGTCCCAGTTTTGGGAAAGACCTCCAAAGTGCGGTTTTAGGATTTCTTGCATGGTGAAGTTAGTGTATCCCAACTTTCTGAATTTAACGCCCTTTAAACAATTATTTCCACAGCACATATCTTGGAAAGTGTTCACCAAATTGTTAATTTTACCTAGAGAACTTTCTTTGTCAAGAGCCATTATTTCAAATGATTGTCCCTTATTTTTACCTTCCTAATAAATATAACTTGTTTAATTCACAACGACTTTTCCAGCGTTTTATTACTGTTTACTGTTCTTAAGCGTTTCATAACATGTTAATTACCATTAGCAATTAAGTCTTATATACTTACTTGAAATCACCAGTCCGTGACACATCACGTCATTGGCGACACTCCTCCAAAACAATGCACTGGTAATCTGTTTTAATAAACATATTTACCGACTGAGTGCACCTAAACAGGTACATTCCCTAAAAAACAGAAAGTGTAATACTTTTTACGTAAATTGGGCTGAACAAACACTTATTAACCATTTGTTTTCTTTTAATTTATGGTTAAATGAACGTGTTTAATTAAGTCTCACTGATGAACTATTCGTTTTATCGACACGAAACTAGGACCGCACTATGGGGTCAATGAGGACATATAAACACATGAGCGAGTACTTTTGGTGTAATTAATGAAGATGACAATGGAAAAAATAAATAAATAGGTTTTTATAACAGTACACTTTACAACTGAATAACACTGGAACATGAAATCAAATCAGAAAGGAAAAAAACATGTCAATGTTTTCAATACTCTACCGAATAAAATAACATTTCATGTTCAAATGTTCAACGGTATTTACCATGTTATTTAATTGCTAAACGTGTTTTGTTTTGTATAGTACATGGCATCGGGGTGTATAGAACCATCGGTAATAAATCATAGCAAATAATATTAGTAAATAATCATTTTCTGTTTTAGATTATTTAATATTTTCCAGGCTTGAAGATACATCATATAAGCATATAATCAGGCAGTGGTTCAATGAGTTGTTGTTCTTCCCGGGGGGTCATATGGCAGAGGGACGTTAAACCTTAGAAATCATCATCATGAGTTGGTGCACTTTTCCATTCAAAATGTATCACGAAGTGTAACACTTCATTTAATGTCACGCAACCATAGTTGGATCTTCATGACGCCGTGCACGTTCATGATTGGTGTCATGTTTTGTACAGTTAGAGGCCCAAATGGTCCTGGAGTAATGATAGCAATCATGTATCTGTGTGAGTCAATTTCCACCATAATGACAAAATTAATGAGTCAGTCTATGTAAATTAGCTAAAATTTTGGGATTTTATTTTAGAAAAAAACACGAGTATTTGACTAAAAAAACACAGGTAAATTAATGATTTTTTTCCAACAGATATATTGCGCACGTGGAAGAATGGAAGCAGGAAATATGTCCAGAAGAAATTTGTTGGAGCAATGAAACCAAGAAGACTATATTCTGCAAACTGAACTCTCTATATGTGCATAGCATGCTTTATTTGTTTTTGTGGCAAGACTTTATGAATGCCATATAAAGTTTAGCCAACATATGTTTGTGTTAAAGTGTTTGAAACGTTGTCTGTCATCTAACGTCAAAACA
Organism: Cyrtodaria siliqua; assembly: GCA_037043455.1. Lineage (NCBI taxonomy): Eukaryota > Metazoa > Mollusca > Bivalvia > Adapedonta > Hiatellidae > Cyrtodaria > Cyrtodaria siliqua. The sequence goes on from JAWPHD010001176.1 coordinate 12,730, forward strand.
ACAAAAGACAAGTCTGTCTATATCTTGGAACGTAACAAAGAACGTAGAACTGGAAGTTGAAATAGAGTTGGATGTCTGAATCGGCTCCATCACCACCATACACAATCGGAAATCGCTTACAGCAATTCTAAAACATTTCTGATCGCTTACAACAACGGTAAAACGATTAGTCGTAACGCTCGGCCAATAATGAGTTTCGCGTACCGCCATTTTGTCAGAAATAAATTACCGCTTGTTCATAAGGCTATGGAGGAATAATGTTATTCGAGTTCACCTTTTAAAATTAGATTGACATCCAGCTCGGTATGATTGTATGTCAACACATCAATCTGTAGAATGTGTTTATTCAATCAATTTCATCGGTTTTCGCGGATATGTTTCCAAAATCGGTAGGGTGCAAAACTAGCGTTAGTTATGAAGCGTTGAGAGTCAATGATGAGATAGCTATTGGAACCATATTGGAGAACACCCAATGTGGGATGGGGAGTCGCTATTAGAGCCATATTGGAGAACACACAATGTGGGATGGGGAGTCGCTATTAGAGCCATATTGGAGAACACCCAATGTGGGATGGGGAGTCGCTATTAGAACCATATTGGTGTTCTCATATTGGAGAACACCCAATGTGGGATTGGGAGTCGCTATTAGAGCCATATCGGAGAATACCCGATGTGGGATGGGGAGTCGCTATTAGAGGCATATCGGAGAACACCCGATGTGGGATGGGGAGTCGCTATTAGAGGCATATCGGAGAACACACAATGTGGGATGGGGAGTCGCTATTAGAGCCATATCGGAGAACACCCGATGTGGGATGGGGAGTCGCTATTAGAGGCATATCGGAGAACACCCGATGTGGGATGGGGTGTCGCTATTAGAGGCATATTCGAGAACACCCTATGTGGGATGGGGTGTCGCTATTAGAAGCATATTCGAGAACACCCTATGTGGGATGGGGTGTCGCTATTAGAGGCATATTCGAGAACACCCTATGTGAGATTGGGGTGTCGCTATTAGAGGCATATTCGAAAACACCCGATGTGGGATGGGGTGTCGCTATTAGAGGCATATTCGAGAACACCCTATGTGGGATGGGGTGTCGCTATTAGAAGCATATTCGAGAACACCCTATGTGGGATGGGGTGTCGCTATTAGAGGCATATTCGAGAACACCCTATGTGAGATTGGGGTGTCGCTATTAGAGGCATATTCGAAAACACCCTATGTGAGATTGGGGTGTCGCTATTAGAGGCATATTCGAAAACACCCTATGTGAGATTGGGGTGTCGCTATTAGAGGCATATTCGAAAACACCCTATGTGGGATTGGGAGTCGCTATTATAGCCATATCAAAGAACGCCCAATGTGGGATGGGGAGTCCATTAGGAGAAGGCTATTAGAGTCAGTCAGAAGAACACACACTCTCGGATAGGGAACTCATGACGAAACATTATTAGAGTCATGGTGGAGAACACCCATGTGGGATTAGGTAATGATACAATACAATTTGTATGACAGACGTGGTCCTGATACTATTTTTTATCATGTCGATCTGTATAATTCTGCCGAGAAACAGGGTGCCTGAGATAAAATCTTATCTCGGCAGTTACTTTCCTATTCCGTCAGGTGCACCTCTGTTGATGACGTCAGCACCTCTTTTGATGACGACAGGGTATATTTGATGACGTATGGGATTTTGAACGGAAAGAAGTGGGGAAAAGGGTAAATTTATGAATTTAAACGATCAACATGATAAATAGAATATCATGTTAGTGACTAATCTCATCCAGTTTGTCAGGTTCGGTACGAAAAAAAATCATTTCTCAGCCTCCCCTGATAAACGGGATGAGATCAGGCACAAACATGATATTCTCTATATATCATACATGTATACTTATGCTATTGCAGTATTGTAAGCATTCTTGTTATTGTCTCAGAGTCTCCTGTAAACTATTTTTGTAATGTTTTATTGTACACACCCGGTTCTTAGACGACTGCAATTTCCTTGATAATGTAAGTTTTAAGACGTTTAAGTATTTGGTTGGCTGTGGTCCTTGAATGCTGCATTTCCTGTTCGAGTTTTATATCTTCTTTTAATATATACGCATTTAGGAAAACATTGACTGAATGGATGACATTGTTTCCTTGGAAAAGTAACTAGTACGTAGATTATGCATATATTCTTATAGTATTGTAGTGTTATAAGCATTAATTTATCAACCTTTTTGTCTCACCGTTTTTCGTAAGCTATTTTTGTAATATTTATTGAACATCAGGTGGTAATGACCCCATGTCGTTGATAATATGTCCCGTCCGTTCCTGGTTAAGAATATGACCACAGCTTATTCATGAAGAGGAGTAAAAACCCTCAAATTCATGTTCATTTTGTCATGTTTGTCATGTTCATTAAAGGTCTTATTGTGGTCCCTGTATTTTTTCAGGTGCTACTTGAGTGGTGGCAGACAATTCAGCGATAAATGACGTGTTTACAGAGAATTTTCAGCAACTCTGTAGTTCTGCGGGTGGGTGAGAAGGTTCTAGGCCGATTATATTATCTAGAGGTAAGTGGAGAGTCAGCCTGTGATATTCATTCCTGTTGGTGCCATATAACTCATCTCAACTTTGATAATATAAGTTTAACCTATACGAGTGTATGGACACATATTGACCCAACGGATGTCACGGTGTCCTTAGAACAAGTAACTACAGCGTAGATAAACCACGTGATAGATCACGTGTTCTCACTATGAATGGGTGGCCAATTTTATACATCCTTATAGTACACTTCCCATGCACCGCCGCGAGGTATATAACATTTAATGACTGCGAAGTGAATTTTAAGATAAGATAATTAAAAAGATCGTCTGTCAGAACCGCTTAATAAATTGAATGTTTTTTCCGCACTGGTGTTAAAATCCACATTATTCGTCAAAATCAAATATCATTAGATCTTTTAAACCACCGAACGCTTTTAATATCAGTTCAAATATAATTTAAGACCGAAATGTGTTGATAAAACTAACAAATGAATATTTCCTCAAATTATAGACATAGTTTAAAACGGCCATAAAATCGACAGCAACAATGAGCTCCGACACAACCTATTAATAAGTTAATCTTAAATATGGTGAAGAATCTCTCGACGAGTTGAGATAAGACCTCCGAGATTTCAACATTTTGATAATGCTATTAAAACTGTAATTGATAGCTAGGGTATACTTTTTATGGCACTAGATTGCAAGGAAGGATATTTAAGCCCTCTAATCAATCCCGTTTATACTCGTTTATAAAACTATATCTCTTAATTGGGCACGGTGTCCAGTTTTATGGCCACGTTGACCGTTTTCTGGCCATTAGCTGCGTCCATTCATGAAAAATGACATTTTTGACATCGATATTTTTAATATCAAATATGAGATTTTCGATCCATTCATAAAATGAAATTATAAATAAATAGAAAGTTAACGTTTCTTTTTGTACATTTGTTTGGTGCGCATGATTTGTAGAGACAATCTCTAAAGATTGATTTTATATCGTGTGGGAGCTATACTTCACACATATCCGGAATTGGTGTGAATGAGTGAACTTTAGGGTAGGTACAAACATGGTAGGTTAATCGTCATGTCGAGGAACACTTACATCGTTGTCTGAGTTACCCAAGCCGAACAAGATTGCTTTTACGTACATCATGCGATCTGGACTATTCCGAAGTCAGACCATAGGAGAAAAATATATGAAGGGCATCACGAAGCTTTTTATAAGCTTACACGTGATGGTCTCGGACCTGTACGCTACCTGTAAGTTACCGTAGATTGGCTATGTTCATGTATAGGTCCGATCTTATTATAGTAAACTTCTATGTAAGTAGACAACGTCTGAATGTGATGTTGATCTACTTTCATATCTTCAACTTATTTCCATAATGAAAACGGTTGCGTCTGCTCAGATTCCCTTAGTTTTCCGTAGATTTCTTTAGACTCCGTAGATTCCGGTATTTTTCTTTTCTTCTTTTCTTTTTTCCCTTTTTTTCCCCCTTTATAAACACAGTTGATTGAAACATATTTTATTGCCATATATTACGCAAACGCATTATGTGGTCCCGCCTTAATTCCATTAACGGATGGGAAAGCTTATATTAGCAGGATTTTATAACGGATATTTCTACAATGCGATAACCTGTTTAAAATTACATAACAAAATTATGAATTTTACTATATCGATGTTTCAGTGCAAAACTATTATATTTATCTCCTTCTTTATTCATATGTAATTACAATAGTTTTGCGCTGACCCCTCGATATGCAAACATTTGAACAAATACTAAAAAGGTAAGCCGAAATTAAGGTTTTATTTCATACCCCGGTCAACCCCGTTTTCGCTTCTTGAAGAAGGGGTTGGATGGGGTATAGAAGTTAATACTCGGACCAAGTAATGGGGTTGGGACACACGTTCTAACAACATTAGTTGCGGCCCTTCCCAATACAAACATGTACATGACTGTCAAGCAAGTAGCACATATACACATTGTTGGTTTAACAATCAACATGTACCTGAATATACCTGAGATCAGTTCCATTTGTTGTTGTCAAATATGGTATACAGAGAAGAAAAAGAAAAAAGCACATCCGTGATAGCATCCTGCGTTTGAAACATTCTCGCCTCTCACCGCTACGGGCTCGAATCCCACTTGGAGCTTGACTTGAAAGTGTCGATTCTTATGGATGGCGGGAGGTACACAGTACTGGTTCTACACAGGAAAAAGTCGGTGGTCTGTCTCATCCACTAAAATATCGAGCGCCATCTATAGCCTAAAATGTACTGAAAATGAAGTATTCAACCAACCAACCAAATTATGATATACTTGTAAACGCTTAAATAAATCAAGGTCCACATACTACCAACTTAATTTCATTTAAATGTTTTATGTTCGTGCATGTTTACACACATGCATTACTCAAGAATGACATTATTTTTTATAGCAACACTTGATACTGATTCATAAAGCACAGACAGAAATAACGTCACACTTACAGTTAATAACAACGTATATGATTAGCACATATAAATGTACATTAACATCGTACATGACTACGTACATGACTACTTAAATGATTAATACATATAAATGTACAATGTACACACGACTTATTAATGCTGTTTCTTGAAACTGGAAGCAGTTTATCTCGACTCATGTCAAGGAATTTGGTTAACACGCATTTTATTCCGTACTCATGGCATAAACGCTGTTTAACGGTCATATAGTTTGGATGCGGCTCAAATTGGTCTCCGGAGGCGTCGTGACACCGATACCATCACGGAAAGTACCGAAGGGTACCGAAGCATGTAGAAAAATGTTAATGGTCCATTTTATGGTCATTCGAAGTCCATTAATTATGTTCGACGTTAGTCGTGCCTTCGTCAACATGCAATACTGTGATTATTCGTTTTGTTGTATGAATTTTGACTTTATGTATTTCCAACATAATAAGGCACGTTACTTACAATACTTAAGCACGGGTTAAGCACGGGCTTCTTATCACAATAAAGCTCGGACTACGTATCAACTTTACTCTATAATATGACTGTTTTAGAGCAATTCGGTAAACTTTCTGTTTGTTTGTGTGTGTGTTTCTGTGTGTGTGTGTGTGTGTGTGTGTGTGTGTGTGTGTGTGTGTGTGTTTGTTTGTTTGAATGGTGTTTTACGTTATTCTTAGCACATATTAGGCCACATATGACAGTCGACTTGTTTGTGGTAGAGCCATATTTTCCTCGGTAGAACCTGCATTGTACACCTCCCGACATACATACGAATCAACACTTTCTCGCTTGACAAGTCGAGCTCACAGTGTGATTCGAACCAGCAGCGGTGAGAGGCGAGAACGTTTAAAAGGCAATTTCTTGACTTTCCCGGCCACGGAGGCGATATGCATTGATCGAGAACGGCACTATTCCTCGCTTTCTTTTGGACCTACAGAAAAGGTTTCCAAGCATATATTGTATATTTTTTCACTAACATCCAAAATTGCCTTCCGTATACAAATAGTTAAACATCGACACGTCTTGTTTTTACGATGCTATCTGTATTAACCATCACACGTGTGCGTGTGTGCACGTGCGTGGGCTACGTTTATCTCATTTCACGTTTTGCAAATTAATTACTTATTTCATGAAAACGAAACACTAACAAATTGCTTCATATACTTTTGAACGGTGTTTTCAGTTTAGCGTGAAACAAGTTTTCTTCGTCAAAATAAACATTTATTTTAGTGTTGGAATGATGAATAGAGAGACAACGTAATTAACTCTTTTTGCGCCGAAACCGTCTTCACAAATAACTTGTTTTGTGGTTTTACAAGTATAAAACGATTTTATTGAGTTTTGATGTTTTTCGCAAAAACAGTTAATTAGTAGACGCACAGTAGACTAGTTGAAGAATATACGATTGGCATAATGTCATAATTATACAATTAAATATACTTGTGAAAACAATTTTTAAATAGTACTTATTTTGCTCCACTTATTTTTCTTTCTTTTTATGTCAATTTGTATTAGAAAGTATACAAACCATATATTTTTATGTTTCAAATTTCTCTCAAAGATTTTTTTATTTTCAGTAATTTGTTTTACATCCTTTGCCGTAACAATTTCTTTAAAGGTACACTAACCATAAGACTTTATTGAGCATGGACACATAACTGTCTGCCCCCACCCTCGCCCATTCCCCACCTCAACCCTCCACCTCAGTGAAATAATATATGCCTGAAAATATGAACATATACGCAAAATGTCTGTGGCTCAGAAAACAAACATTTGAGGGGTGAGTGGGTGGGTGGGTGGATGGGGGTTGGGGATGTAGGGGAGGGGGCGATCATATAAACAAAAAAGAGTATACGCAATAAATAAAACACGGAAATCGTGTTACAATTCACTTTCACGCTGTGCTAGTGAACGTTAATTCCGAAAAAAATATTTAACCAATTTATTAATTTAAAATCCAAGGCTTCAGTTTAAGGAAAGAACCCCACACTTTTACAAGGACACAAGGCGATATTGATTTGTTTAAAACTCGCGGGGTCCCACAAGTAAGGCTACATAACTTGCATATTGCAATAACTAATATTAATTATTAGAATAGTTCAAAGCAAAATAGTTCTTATATATTACTATTTGTTAATTTTATCGCACTATATTTTTGGTAGGAAAGATGTAACAATTTAAACAAAATAAAAATATTTTATGAAAAAATGGTCAAAAAACAGATCTAATAACAAATATGTCTGTGGTCAAAACAAAATATTTACCATACAACTATTCTAAAATATATTTAAACGAAGAAAATTAGTTAAGATACAAAAGTGTGTTGGCGGGATAGTGGTATGAACAGAACAGAACAGAACTGACCAGAACGAACACTGCGCACGCTTGTTATTGGGATTCAGCATAAAATGCCACTAATTGCATCGCAAATCTTCTCACAAATCAAATATTGCCTATCCGTCACGTGTTAATCGGTTAATTTGAAATGATGAATATGGTGGTATCCGCATTTAGAAGCACTCTAGAGTTCCGTCAGGGAGTACCCCATGATTACCACGATGGCAACTGACACGGCTCCGTACTGCCAGCATTCGAGAACTAGTTACTTATTGAATTAATCATAAGCTCTGACACTCCGATTGTTATAAATGAAGATTGGGAAAATTAATATTTCTTGGGAGATGTTATTTTATAATCATTTATACTCAAACTATGGCGCGAATTCATTATTTCTACAAGTATTATGTATTAATAGGGACACTTGAACCTACATATTTCAGCAATACCAGAACACTTACGCCAGCATTGTGCTATTTTCTTTCTGGAAGTTATAAATGTTTGGGGCGTGTTTGATTACAGATAAAGGCGGTACTTCCAATTTCATCTGATTGTTCAGAACATGTTCTGTGTTCCGTTCCGCAGATCATAAATTTTGGCGTGATCGCGAAGCAACAAATGGAAGATGAATGCATCTGATGAACGGTAATTAAGGATATTAGCTCTCCATCTGTGCTTAATCAAATTAAATGGATCCAAAGATAGAAAATCTGAAAAATCTGAAAATTAACTATATCACCGGAACAACGGGTATGATCAAAAAGTCATCATCAGCCCGCAGGCACGAGCATCAAGTCGTCAGAGTAATTTGTTTTGTAGTAACAAGTGCCAAAATACAACAATTATTGAAACTGAAGTTTAGGCAAAGATTTATGGCGTTGCAGAGTTGATAGTAGCGGAAGAGAAAGTGGAAAATCAGACAGAAGATATAACAAAGCGACAGTAGCCAATGAAAGTATTAATCACACAGACGATATTACAAAATGCGACAATATACCAAATGAACGTATTTATCACACAGACGATATTACAAAATGCGACAATATAGCAAATGAACGTATTTATCAATGAACCAGAGCATGGCAACCATAAATTAAAAGTAACCATAAAGAAGAAAGAATCAGTATTTATTATATTTTTAGGAGGAGGGGAGAAACTGTTTAAGTGCAGAGATAATGTTCGTTTGATTGATTTCTGTTACCCATGTTAAACTGACACGAGAATTTGTTTCTCACAGAATCGATTAAAATGAACAAGATAGTAAAAATTGAAACTGACATGGCAAAGCACAATCAAAGGTGGCAAAGATAAGGTGATCGATATTTTATTTTTAATATTAGCATTTCATGGTTTAAACAGTGATATACTATTTAATTAGTATAAAACGGTGTTTAGCAAATGCATGTAGTTATTGAAGGTTCTGGTGGAATGTTCAGTCTCACTATTTAGTTATTGGAGATTCCGGTCGACCGTACAAAGTCAAATTATTGGAGATTCTGGTCGACAATTCAGTCACATTATTTAGTTATTGGAGATTCTTGAAGGTCCAAAGTCCAGTGTCCAAATATATTTCTAATTTCATGTTGCTATATTATTTAATTTTTTTCCCCGTCTGATAATTTCTTCTAAAATGGGAAAGACCCAAAGACAGGTGCACGTTAACTTGCCTTGTGGTTGAAGAACTGCTTGTTTCAGGTGTGTATGTATATGTTTTTTCTCTCATTTTTTTATGGGTCAAACTACGACCTTTGTAAATGAGGGGATAGATTCATCGCCATAATTGTTAATACCTCTAAGTTAAAACACGCAATGTTGTATGCATCCACCCCTTTTACATGATGATTTGATATATATAAATACAAATTCCACGTTACTCGAGCACTTAAAACAAACACGTAACGTTTGTTTGTACATTTTACGTGCAGCAATAAGCACGTGAGATTTGTGAACTTATTTTTTATATCCTTAATTTCAATTGGTAATATTTTCATGTAAATCTCTTGAGTAATTGCATGCGAATTTACGTTTTAAAATAGCAACTATAAACCAGACATTTGGTAATATTCCGTGAACACATTTGCCTGTATAGTCAGAAAAAAACCCAGCAACATTATGTTTGGCAATTAAGTACACATAGTTAGTTTGCAGGTGTTGAGGTTTTGATTATTCAATTTATAAAACATATTACAATAATATTTTTCTTATCAATCCGATCTAAAATGGCATAACGAGCTTCCCAAGTTGACATCTTTATGATAAATTGACATATTATTCATTAATTACGACCTCTCAACTTACTAAAGAGGTGAACGATATTATTGAAGTGGGCATATTTAAAAAGAAATTAATTTGATGTTTTAAAATCGCTTTCCAGGTGTTGTATCGCCATCTTCAGAAGCAAAAAAATAAAATAAAAAATAAAAATCAAAGCACAGAGGCGCAGTGACATAACGTGTAGCTCGGACGTACTGTACGTTTGTTTGCAGTTGTTAACGAAATGGAAACCTTGCAGACGACTGTCACGTATTCCATAGAGAGCTTGACGTTGTTTTAGAAGAGTTTAGAGTAAATGACGCGGAATCTGAAGTGTAATCAACACGAAGCAAACACAATAGCTGGACCTATGGTATCAAAATAGTATTAAAATCCCATTAAATATAATTATTTGGTACAACCCACAAACCAAGGTATTTTTCGGGGTATACAACTGAAGTCCGTCCGTCCGTTCGTCCGTCAGTCACTGTTTTTGTTTCCGAAGCATAACTCCATAACCATTCGAGGTATCTTCAAAAACTTGCTACACATAAAATATAGTGATATACTGGTGCCCGGTGGTGTTATGGCATTCTAATATATTCTGCATTTTTGATAATTGCCATGGAAACAAAACATTTAAAGTATTCTTTGGCGGTGAAATAATCCAAAACCGTTCAAAGTATTTTTATTTTTTTTAAACTTTGGATTCATGTCAATCTGGCAGTCATAACAGTACTGTCTTCTCACTGAATCACTTCCGCCCATCAACCAAATGTGTCAACAATTGCAAATTAATAATTCTTCAGACGTGTCAACCAAAACATGAAATCCTATATTTGCCCGTTTATGGACCGTGGTTTATATTTACGACTTGCTGTTTTACATCGGAGGGTTATTCAAACCCACCCAATTTGTTATTATTTACGATCCACATGCACATTTCAAACAAAAAACCATGTCAAGTTATATTTATTCGTTTCATCAGTTATGCAGCTTGGTTTTTGTTATGCTATACAGCAAAGACATTTACATGCTTATGCTGTTTTATAATTCAATTGAAACAAGATGCAATTCATCCGCCCATACTATAGCTCCATTCGTAAATCCATTATTTACGGGCTGTTACAAAGCGGATTGTCTCCCTTTATTGAGAATTACTATTCTATCACTTCGTCATAGATGTGAAGCAGACTGGTTCTTTTATTTAATGTCAGGTATAAATTATTTAATTTTCATTTATATTTTCGAACAAGCACTTTTTTATAGTTTCGTTTTTCACGTAAAAGTCCATTTCCCACTTTATTTGTGCGAAACATGCTAATTAAATATGAATTAATGATGTCGTTTTGTGCGTTATGGAAATTTGACAGGGCGCTTTGTCATGTTTGATAGAAACGTGATTTATAATTCATGTAATATTACGTGATGAAACTATTAGTTACACCGTGTAACTGACTGGATTATCATCACAATGACCCCTAACCCCTGATGAAAAGGGGGAACACATTAGACTTGAACTACCTTTTACGACATGCATGAGATACCGCATGTAAACACACTTTTTTAATTTCATAGGAAGCTGTTTAAAAATCTAAGATTTTATCTTCACATGAAGAAGATAAAAAAAATAACGATCAAGTCCAGGCTAACTTTCAGATTTTGATAACGTCTAAGGATACATCAATCAAAAAATGTGTTTTGCAGGAAACAAAACTGGAACGACAATCGCAAAATGGACTCACGACTGATTTACGGCAACATATTCGCACCAAGTGACAATGCACTGTCACGATTGGTTAGAATAACACAATTCCGCAGAAAATATTAATTTTCGATCAACCGATAGCGTATGTTTATTACCAATTGCCCAGATTAGCCAAACGACTTCATCAACTGTGAATATATTAAATATTAATGGCGTAAAATGGTTTGTGATTTTGTAAAGCGAATACTTCAACAGTTTGTAATAACCACTTGGGATCCTCAACACAATTAGAATAATGGCGATAACTGTAGAAAACCCGATGGGAAAACACTGCAATATTCCACGTGGTGGCAACTGAATGTTTAATGCAAAATCATAACCCAAAGTATCATTAAACATTTAATAGAAAATGAAAATATATTATTTTGTTTTCCAAAAGCACATTACACATTTCTGTTATTGTGTGTGTGACAGTTTAATAAAGTGTTGAATGAATGAATGCCGTTATTTATCGAGGGTGCCCCTTTTAGTGTAAACTAATATTCCTTGGGGCCCTCTTGATACATGCCAGTTTAGAATATTGGAGTATGATGCATTTGCCGTAGATAACATATTATACCAGAGAGCTTACAAGTAATTCCCAGATCTCTGGTGATACGTATTCCTTCTTCAATGTAGCGAAACCCCAAAAGGTGGTATACAATCACGGCCTTTCTTTGAAGCCGAACACTAAAATGTTGAAAATGCGTTTCTGTTAGATAAGTATATCGTATATTACATAACGGACAGGCACACATAGTGAAATATGGCGTCAATTCACTGATTGTACATTCGCCGCATTACATACTTCTTAATTTTCTTTGAGTCGACTTTTGACCACAGGGAACCATACTGAGGATGGAATGTACGAAACGAAGGCTGTCAGCAGAATTCTTAACTTTTCTCATTTTACGGCCATTTTGCTGGAACGGAATTCTTGTATTACTTAAAGGGAATTCATCAACAATTTGGAGAAGGTGAGATGTTTTTTCAATGGTTTGTACGCAATACAATGTGTATAACTAGTATATACTAAGCAAATAAGCATATAGACTTTTGTAGAAAAATTGAAATTTAAAAAAAATGTTCCAATTCAAGATAAAACTAGATAACAAGATAATATGAAACGAATATGGTTTTAGCACCGTCTTGTTTCGGTCTTAAATTTGAATTAACCATATATTTGGAATGGAATCGGACGGAAAATTAACCCTGGTGCGTAACCTAGAATAACACATATTACTGTGCCGACTGAATTTCCTTGTCAATCAGGGGTCAAATTTATGGTAATTCATTATAGTTTGGCCCCTTAGAATATAAAATATGTTTAATTATCAATTTTAAGTCAGACCTCCAGACCTCAACGAAAAGCCTGATGTACCCGCTGTAGCCCCGCTAAATGTGAAAAATCCGCTAAATGTAAAAACTTCCGGTAAATGTAAAAACTTCCGCTAAATGTTAAAAATCTTCCGCTAAATGTAAACAAACCTCATCTAAATGTAAAAACTTCCGCTAAATGTAAAAAAATACTAACCGCTAAATGTTATACATTTTAACATATATATATATATAGCGTTTAGTGGAATCTGTTAACCGCTAAATGTTAAAAGTCACTAAAGTTGCCTGAAATATGTAAGGGTATGAACAATGCTGTTTTAATCGACTCGATGACGTTGTTATCAAAAGTAAGTCATAACGACAAACTGATGCTGCAGTTACTGCTGCTGTTTTCTGTTACATTTCGCGGAAGATTTTTAACATTTAGCGGAATTTTTTAAAATTTAGCTGAATTTTCACATTTAGCGGTGCTACAACTGTAGAATTCACTGGTAAAATGTATTTACCGTTCGAAAAGATCGCTTGCGAAGTTAAAGTTATTGAAGTTCAATATTGAACAAACTAGATAAACTAGAAACTGTATTCCTGAGAAACGGATACACCCATAAATCCCAACCCCGCCCCCTCACCCCCCACCCCACCCTCTTCCCCTACACACAATGAAAACAATCAATAGGAAATATAAAATTCTAACGAAGAAATGGCCGTAACTCCAGTAATACAATGTTGATTTTGGAGCCGGAACAGTCAGTTGAAATATGTTGGATGAGACACAAATAATATTATAGTATAACATTAGACAAAAAAGGGGCCATGATAAAAGGTCGATTTTTGCGCCGAACGATATGCACATTTTGACCTCATAAGTAATATTCTGTAAAGTTTCAAAACAATCACTGGAAAAGTGCAGGAGGAAATATAAATATATCATAAACCTTTACGAAAAAAGGGCCGTACCTCGGATTAAACAAACTTAAAGTTATATCTGGCGCCGACTCGATATATGCACATCTTAACAGCATAGGTAAGTATCTACGAAACAATCAGTTGAAAACACAAGATATTATAACGTAAAATTTGTTGAAAAAGGGGCCATACCTCTGATAATACATGATCGAATTTGGCACCGAATCGATTTGCACATCTTGATATCATGGGTAAGCATTATGTTTCGAAACAATCACTTGAAAACTGTAGAAGAAGATATACGCACAAGATCTTATAACGTAAAGTTTAACGAAAAAGGGCATTAACTCTGATCATACATGATCGAATTTGGCAGTCGATATGCACATCATAGGCAAGTATCCTGTAAAATTTCGAAACAATCGGTTGAAAATTGTAGGAGATAGATGCACTCGGACTGACATGGCCAACACTATATGCCCCTCACCATTCGGTGGTAGTATAACAAGTAATCCCTATCATGTTTAAGCACAGAGGCTAAGTAGTGTCTATGTAGGCTTTATTGGAAAATGTTCCTTACAGTGGATGCAAAAAAACAGTGGATACAAATGTACAGTAAGTTATAAAATCATGGACTCACATTTATGATTCGAGTTCCATCATTTGAGCAAATAAGCTAAAGATACAACATGTTCCCAAAGTTAAAGTGTTGCCTGTGGGAACTGATATATGCACAGGCGTATAGATGCAAGAAAACTGCTTCTATTTCAAACTGAGTCGATTAAAGCAGCACTGTTCATGCCATCACATATTTCAGACAACTTTAGTGACTTTTAACATTTACCGGTTAACGGATTCTTCTAAACGCTATACTAGTATGTTAAAATTTATAACATTTAGCGTTAAGTCATTTTTTACATTTAGCGGAAGTTTTTACATTTAGAGGATTTTTTTTTACATTTAGCGGAAGATATTTAACATTTAGCAGAATTTTCACATTTAACGGTGACCCGCTTTAAAATATTTCTGTCCATTTTTAAAGAGACAAACGACATACGTCTAGGTAGTCTTTTCCTTTTCTACATATGTAGCATATATACATATGTAAATATCCTCAAAATAAATTAAGGACCCCAACATAGAACGGTTATAATTACTTTTATTTAATATTATGGATTTCATATTCATATAAAAAGTTAATACATGTGTGTAATGTAACAACTGTAAAATAATACATCTAAATTTAAAAATAGGAAAATACCGTAAATTGTTCATTTACAGCACTTTAAAAAAAGACCCCCTCTAAACAATGTCCTTAAATTATTTTGAGGAGTATAGTCAGCAAATTGTTGGTTGTATTGATTCAGATGATTTATATATTTAACAATACGGTAGAATGAAACCGTGTATCAAAACTATATCCAGGGGTACAGGTTATATAATAATGTATATGTGCCGATTTAAGTAAAGGTTTATTCGGGTTCTGAAAATACCCGTGACTGAATATGTGTCAAATGAATTATGAGTTGGTAACTCCTAATTCGACATTCCAGATTCGGGGTTTGGCCTGACCGGTTACAGCCGTTTATATTGTGTCTAAGATTCTCAGTTAAGTATGTAAGTTATATATCTACCTCGTCGTCAGTAGATTTAGAAACGGTGTACATTATTATGTAAAATTTGGCTGTTGTTGGCAGTAACAATCTAAGCTCTCCCATTCAGCGAACATCAACTTATCTAAGATATCAGAGTTGCAGTCTCTGACCGCATCATTGACTGCTGAAGGAGATTATTAGCCGTAATTAGTCCTATTGAAGTATCTAATTATGTAATGAACTGTCGATGATGGCCGCTCAACTATTCCAGTACCGCCATTTTACGTTTAATAACGTATCTAATTATGCAATGAACTGTCGATGATGGCCTCTCTACTATTCCAGGATCGCCATTTTACTTTTATAACAGCAGATACTGAAGTATGTTATTATGTAAATGAAATGTCGACGATACCGCTGATTCTTTCTTGGCGCATTACACAGACCAAATACTCATGATGGCGCATTACACAAACCAAGATAATTCTGCCAATCTTTGGTCGGTGTAGCACCGCTAAATGTTAAAATTCCTCTAAATGTTAGAACTTCCGCTAATGTTAAATTTCGTACGCTAAATGTTAAACCTTCAGCTAAATGTTAACATTTACTAAATGCGGAATGTTATAACATTTAATATATACAGTAGGGTTTAGTGCATTCCGTCAACCGCTAAATGTTAAAAATTGTCTGAAGAATGTAATGGTGTGAACAGTGCTGCTTTAATCGATTCATTTGCCTGTTATAATGATACAATTACGAAAGAAACATTATTAAAATGCTGAACTGTGTCCGACTGTTCAACGCAGAACTGGGTCCGAATGTTGAACGCGAAACTGGGTCAGAATGTTGAACGCAGGACTGGCTTTGAATGTTGAACGCGGAGCTGGGTCCGAATGTTCAGCACCGAACTGGATTCGAACGTTGAACGCAGAACTGGGTCTGAATGTTCAACGAAGAACTGGGTCAGAATGTTAATCGCAGAACTGGATCAGAATGTCTAACGAAGAACTGGCTTTGAATGTTGAACTCAGAACTGGGTCCGAATGTTGAACGCAGAATTTGATCCGAATGTTGAACGCAGAACTGGAATCGAATGTTGAACGTAGAATACAGAACGCAGAGTCAACTTCAACCCTTTTGTGTTTGTGATGTCGTTTGCATTGTTTTGCCTTCTCGTTTGTCTGTTTGCGTGTTTGTTTTTGTGTTTTGTGGTTGACTGTCGTCCTTGAATGTTGCTTTCCCTGTCCGATATTTTTATCTTTTTTCACGCATGCAATGCGTTTCATTGTCAGGATCAGCTTCCTTGCATTTTTACGCTAATAAATATATCACGTCACACAGGCATATATATATTGTTATAGAGTAATCACATGTAGAATTATAGGAACCAATCAATCAGATTAATTCGATAGGAGATCTAGTTTTGTATAATAATTTTTTAAAATATTTAATGTAGATATATGGTTTAAATTGTTTTGCCGTATTTGGGGATAGCATCTTCAACCTTCAGGCCATTAGGCATATAGTAGACGCCATTTGGTTAGTTGCACCGCCAATTCATATTAAACAGTATATAAGTGCAAACCATTGTGTTCCGTTAGGTCCGTAGTAACATCGCCTATGGACGTTTACACGTCGATGCGCGATTATACAATGGTACGATGGCGATGGTACAATGGCACGATGTTACGATGGCGATAGTACGGTGGTACGATGGCTATGGTACGATAGTCCATCGCGTTACCGCCATCGTACCATCGCCATCGTACCATCGCACCATCGCACATCGACTTGTAACAACTTTACAAATAAAGTTAACAAGTCCATGCGCGAAGGTACGATGGCTATAACACCAAAACAGAGTTTGGATAATTTAAAAACTTATGGCATTAAATGGTAACATTTTAACGTGGATTACTACGTTTTTATACAACTGAAGACAAAGAATGATAGTATGAAATGGTACTTTAAATTCATCGTTTAAAGCGGAGAGGTGTAAAGCAGGCCCATTGCTATTATTTGTTTTCATTAAACATTTGTCAACAAGTGTTGAAAAT
>JAWPHD010001176.1:35000-82500 GCA_037043455.1 Cyrtodaria siliqua
ATGGCGGGAGGTATACAGTACTGGTTCAACCTAGGAAAAACGGGGTGGTCTGCCTCTGTCACAAACAAACGACTGTTTTATATGGCCTAAAATGTGCTGAACATGACGTTAAACACCATTCAAACAAACAGACTGTCTAATGGAATTGACCTGTCACATATTAACAAATGTAATGTGTATTTATATGACGAGAAACATTTGTTGAAGTCATAAATAAAGGATATGTTCTGTTCTGTTCTGTTCTGTTAATTTAATTGCTTATTTTACAGCGTATTTATAACTGCATCACTAACAACATATGCTTTTCGAAAATGAAACATTATTACATTCTGTGTCATACTGCGTTTGGTTGCACTTTTTTTTTTTAAAGAGTTTGAATTTATGGTGCGTTTCATATTCTATGTTTTATTAACTGTTTAAATTCATGGAGCAAGCAGCTAGATATTTGATACCACATCATTTCATTACCTTTGAGATTGAGTAACAAAAAGGGAGAATAGACAGTGCAATTAAAATACGACTCGTTTTACACAAGTTATGATTTATTGTGTTTCAATTTTTATGTTCATCTTCAATTCATGACGTATCAAATATTCCGATTAAACCGCAAACAAATTCCAAGCATAAAACTGCATTGCTTCAGTATCATCAATATGTTATGTTGTTTTATTGTTATTTAAATGGCCGCATCCTTACAAAACTATTACAAGAGTTTTATTATTAACCGATGCATTTAAATTACCTCATATTGGTTTTAGTTATGTCAGTTGTTAAACATTACGTGGTCCGAGTATTAACTTTCATACCCCATCCAACCCCTTCTCCAAGAAGCGAAAACGGAGTTGGCTGGGGTATGAAATAAAACATTAATTTCGGATAAACATTTTGCATATTGTAAAATTAAAACATTTAACATTTAGATGATTTTAAACAGGCTGTCGCATTTTTTGAGTAAAAAATGTTTCTAAAAAGTGTTTTATTGTCGAAATATCCGTTATAAAATTCTGCTAATATAAGCTTTCCCATCGCTTAAAGTCTACAACTTAATATAACTAAGGTGGGACCACGTAATGAACTCTGGGGAGAGTGCTATAATCTGTGTTGGAATACATTCTGATAACGTTCAAGATCATTGTCCAACTACTCTTATTTTTGTAAGCTAAATGTTAAAATGAATCTTCTGAAATGTTGAACCTTTATGCTAACTTTTTAGGGATTATTATTATGAACATTGATATGTTATAAGTATGTGAAGCTTTTAAAAATGATATGTCAGAATGCGATTTTCAAAAAAGTCTTGTTTTTTTATTTGACTATTTTCTAAGCGAAGTGTCAGAATTTCTTCCCATATAATAAAAACAGCTTATTTCGTTATACAAGCAAATGTAATGTTTGGCATTAACGAGAATTGCCCATCGCTAAAATGTGTTCACAAAACATTATTTTTCTCAAACAAAAACGTTCAAAATGCAATTTAAAATTACCGCCCTTTTCATGAAATGAGTTTGTTTGTTTGTATGGTGTTTTACGTCATTTTCAACACATGTAAGGTTATATATGACGGTCGACTTTTTGTGGTGGAGGCAGACTACCCACTTTTCCTGGGTAGAACCAGTACTGTACACCGCCGCCATCCGTAAGAATCGACACTTTCTCACTTACAAGTCGAGCTTCCAATGGGATTCGAACCCGCAGCGGTGAGAGGCGAAAGTTTACAACGCAGCGTCGTTAATCATTCGACCACGGAGACGCTCATTGAAATGAGACGCGTATGTTCCCAGCATATTTGCTTTATTTTTATCAGTATTATTGGTCATATCTATGTCTCTTTATCTGTGACCCCGAACATACACGGCTTCGTATCTTGTCTATGGAATTGACGTTCAAGATTTACTTCTAAAGCCATACATAGTGTAGGAACGGTACCTTATAAGTCATTATTTGTTTTAATAAAAACATGTTGTAAATTTGTAGGGAAATAAAAAGCGACTGTTTTATAAACCTTAGAAATAAACACGCGAACGCATTCACACACGCACACACACACATGCACAGCGCACACATACGCATAGTGTTGTTGAGAAAACATAGGACTCGGGGTAGCTATGTCGATGCACCTGTTTGTTTATTAGAACTCTATATCACATAAAGGCTCTTTCTAAAACCAAGACCGAGCTCCCCATTAACGCGGACCGGCTTTCTTTATTAACGCTTTATTCTACAGACAGATGGCGGTGATTTCAAATTTATATAAAACGATCATCTTATAGACTGACTCCGCTTTTAATAGGTACGTGCCATTTTTATAAATTGACCAAAATTCATTTTGTAACTGTCTGTTTTACTCCATCATTTTGATTACATTGATAACGTTCAAATTGAAGATCATCCAGGGGCCATCTTTCTTACACACACGCTTTGATTGAGCACACTCGCGGATACTAATTACTCTCTGAAACATCCATTTTATCACAATCAGCTCTGACATTTATGTTTGCTACCGTTTATGATGCAAAGCGAGTGTAACAAAGTAGACAAGAGATCTCATTAATTCTCGGCTAATTTTTTCCCCGTGCAATGATAGCCTTCAGATCGTGTACGATCTAAACGGACGCCCAAATTAATCGATTAGGAATTGCTATCGCAATATTCGGAAATTATTTAAAGCGATGCAGAATAAAAAAAAAGTAATATGATTATACAAAGACTTCGACAACCATGAAATCCTTGCTGCAACACACGTTCTTTATTCATAATTAATTAATAATACACATGTGTAGAATCAAACAATAAGGTTCTATATTCCTTTATTTTCCTTTTATTTATCCATTGCATCATATAACAAAAACTTTTACATTTTAGGATCGCGCCGCAAATCAATTCAAAAACCGTACCGGGTACCGCAAATTAAACCATCCAAAACAGGTGCGCGTGGCGCGTTCCTGATGTTATTTGATGTTTTCCTGCAATCTCCACGCAGAGTTATCGTTCCTTGCACTCGCATATATCTCTGCTAACTACTAAATTATAATAATTTGGTAAAACCTATTAAATTGGAATATTTTTGCCTGAAACTTATTTATTTCTTGTGTAAATATAATTTTCAGAATATCTGCAAATTAGATGTTGCAAGATTTGAAATAATGCATGAAAACAATTTATTTTTAATCGGGACTATTTTACTACAAATATAATACGTACTAAGGTCCCCTCAATCGAAACGCATTGTAACACCGTATATAGCTCATTCCGTATATAGCTCACCAGTAAGCTTTATATGTAGGCAAATAGCTCACATTTTCTACGTATATAGCTCACACCAAAGTAAGCTATATACGGTGAAAAGGCATGGTCATTCCGTATAATATTATAGCTTATCACTATCTAAATACAAAATTAGTTAAAATAGGAGCGCACAATAACAGAAAATAATTGCATAAATTATGTTGCTGGTTACATGGCGTCTACCCTTGCAACTACTACTACTTCTACTGTTACTACTACTACTACTGCTGCTGCTGCTGCTACTGCTGCTGCTGCTGCTGCTACTGTCACTACTACTACAACTACCATTATAACTACCACTGCTACTACGACTGCTACTATTACAAATACTACTAACGCAATGCACTCTCTTCACGCACTGCACGCTCTTCACGCAATGCATGCTCTTCACGCACTGCACGCTCTTCACGTACTGCACGCTCTTCACGCACTACACGCTCTTCACGCACTGCACGCTCTTCACGCAATGCACGCTCTTCACGCACGGCTCGCTCTTCAGGCACTACACGCTCTTCACGCACTGCACGCTCTTCATGCACTGCACGCTCTTCACGCAATGCACGCTCTTCACGCAATGCAAGCTATTCACGCACGGCTCGCTCTTCAGGCACTCCACGCCAAAATTATCTGAGCCAAGCAAAGAAAAAAACAGTTGCTCACTCAGAAAGGGGTAGTTCTTCATCATCAACAGCAATAACACCAACCAGGGGCGTAGCGTGGCCTAAATTGAAGTTAATCACGATATCTAAACGCCTACTTTTCGGACGCCTATTAGGACTTGCGCCCGTCCCCATAAACCTATAATAATTCTGCAACTAAGTTGCGGGGGGTTTGGTCCTCCCCCAAGACAATTTGGGTTAATGGTAGTCTTAAATGGTGCATTCTGGTGTAATTCCAGGCATATTTTGTAATAATGTCATGACACTTTGACCATTGTAGAAAATGAAGAATAGACCTGAACCCTCCTAAAGCTTACGATTTTATTGCATTTTTCGAGTTTTAAATCTTTCAACTTTTCAGACATTGATTGTAAAGTTTACTCACATGAGTAAATGAGTATGGCACGCTACGCGCCTGCCAACCGCATAATATTACAAAAATACAACATAGTGCAGCAAGTCTTTATTAAAGATAAAGACTTGCTTTTACATATTTCCTGGAAAGATGAGGATCTTGTCGTTACAAGTCGTATATCTTAAATTATACTTTAATCATATATTTAGACTTTCATGTATTATAATCATACAAATACGAAATATGAGTATAATTGGAACAGGACTTAAAACATTTTCAGTTTTTAAAAGAGTAAGCTTTATTCGGAATCAAGGCTAGTGCCCTCCGTATATAGCTTATCGTGTGCTTTATGCGGAGACGAGCTCCGTATATCGCTCACCTTGAGCTTTATTCAGAGACATTGCTCCGTATATAGCTCACTGGTGAGCTATATACGATATAGCTCACTGGTGAGCTATATACGGAAGGAACTATTTACGGTGTTACAACGCATATGTAAACGTTTCAAACCGAAGCTCGATAGCAGAAAATTACTAAAAAAAATTAACTCATAGAAATAAAAATTGAAATTATTTAATATAGGTCTATATTTTATCTTTGCAGATCACGCAAAAGTATTTATTATAAATATCGTCATATCTTTTTGAATAATCACGTGACCTAACCGTTCGCCCTACTTCCTTTGACGTAGACTGGTGCCCAATCGTAACTATTCTTAGGCGACGATGTGTCAAGGACGTCAGGGGACCAGTCTACCTTTGACGTTGAGTCAAATGAGGAACGAGTTGCTCTGGGTAGAGATTGGTTTTCCGGTTGAGCAATAGTCTTGATCATCTTCGACGCTTGATTACAAATACAAACATTACAAGATTATAATAGCGTAAATGAGTCCCCATTGCCCTTCCATAGTAAAGTTAGAATGTTGACAACTTGTTAAAAACTCAAACCTGGTTACAATTCTGGGAAACTTACTTTATCATGCAAATAAACATGTCTGCTATTAAACATCAACAAGGAAATAGGGGCTTTAATACCTTTTAAGAAACCTTTCTTCAGTTGTATACTAACACCGGGTCAAAGGTCAAAGCTATTTTTACCCCTTGCAATTTCGTACCCTGTCTACGTTCACTTCTGAAATTTATATA
Organism: Cyrtodaria siliqua; assembly: GCA_037043455.1. Classification (NCBI taxonomy): domain Eukaryota; kingdom Metazoa; phylum Mollusca; class Bivalvia; order Adapedonta; family Hiatellidae; genus Cyrtodaria; species Cyrtodaria siliqua. Next base: position 40,445 of record JAWPHD010001176.1, read on the forward strand.
AAAAACTGTCAAAAACATGATGAGTTCCCTTTTCAAATATCAACAACATGTCCAGAATACAGTTACAGCCAAAAAATAACAGGAAATTGCACTTAAAAAAAGGTTTTAAAGAAAAAAAGGATTAGCACTCTTTCATACAGGACTACTTTCGATGCACCAGGCAAGCACTTCCGGCTGATTTAGTCGAATTAAACCTACATCTAGACAAATCCTCGGACTGTGATACTGCGTTCAGTAAAATAGGTATGTTCTTGAAAAATATGGTAACATCCGCGAGGTGCGCTAAAACGATGTATCCGGTCTATGAGCGATAGCATATGGCTGAAAGCGGTAATACAGTTTTCGCCAAAAAACACTTTGAAATAATATACTGAGCGAAAAAGAAACGCAACTCGGGAATTCCCGTTATATATTTATGTGCGATATGCTGCTGTTAATCGAATGGAACATGGCTAGTTGACACCTTTCCTTTCGGAAAAAAGGCTAAAACAACACAGAACACAACACATAGTATTCCTTCAAAGTTTCATTATTGACAGAGTATGCTTTTGGCTCAAGCATGTGAGCAAACTTAGGATGCAAAATTTTGCAAATTCTTTACGTTAAATATAATACTGAAATGGCTCAATTTTTCACAGAGGAACTTCCACATTTATGAATTTCTTGTTACAATGTGTACTGTGATTAAAATGTCTACAGCATCACAGTTGTGTCTTTTCTCTAACTAACTGCAACTTTTTTTTAAAAAAACATCTTGTTTTTTTTTTTGAATATTATGTGGAATTATGTGTGCAATATATAGCGGACATTCCCAAGTTGCGTTTGTTTTTCACTTCTGTATATGTTTTGCTAAATGCGCCTGACTGAAGGCGTTTTTTTGCTTTGGACTTTCTGCCGCGAGTAACTGTGAACTCCGTATTAAAGGGACACGTGGCCATCTTGAAGTGTTCAAGTTATCAGGCATTGAAAGCATTTATCCAGCATCCTTTTGAGGTTAGCCGTTTGCAAATAACATTAACATTATTTCTTCCATATATTTAAATTCATTATTGGTGCAATACAATCAACAGTTAATAATATGCAAAAAAAATAATATTTAAAATGGCTTATAATTAATAAATTGCTTTATTTTATGATAAGCAATGAAATACTGTATTTTATCAGTGAAATAAAAGTGGTATTCCACACTGTGGAATATAGAGTTTTATTTCTATAGTAGCTGCCGGGACTACTTTTTGAATGTTCAACCAACACAAATGCATGCACAGTAACACGGATCACAAAATATTCCTACTGTTATACTGTTAAATCCACTGTTTATTTAATTACCTTTTTTCCGTGACGTTAATGGTTTCAAAAAAGGTGACGTCATGTAACGTTTCGCTACGTCATCGTCACGTTGAAAGAAGCTTGTGTAAAACGGTTAAGTTACTGAAATTGCTTAAATAATTGTTTGTAAAATCATAAAATAAAAAGAAAATTTGTTGTTTTCAAATATATATTATAATTAATATTAAGTATTGAACAAATGCAAGTTATGCAGGAAAACTAACGGGACGCCGTGAGTTGTCTCTTTAAACGTTTTACAACGCCCACGTTGTTTTATAGTCAAGTTTGCTTGTACTCATGCACGCGCGTGAATTCTGTGCATGATAAAACGTGTAAGCTAAACCTATCAAATACAAGATTCATAAATGTCCGCCATTAACTTGAAATACCCAGACGCAATTATACAATCTTATTAAACTTATTTCAAATCTTTACATAAACTGAATAACAATTCATCATGCATTATATAATCCAGTAGTTATTTATCACTCCCGTTCTGACAATTCCATCCCAGAGTATAACTCTATCATATTCCTAATTAATATTTAACGATGTTTTCAAATTTCGTAATTTGTGACAAGTCGTTTGACAAATTATGCCGCGTTTGCTTTTATATGTGTAAAATATTATTTAACATGAACCATTTTGATTGAAATTGCCGCTAACCAATTGAAACTTTAAATCAAAAGCTAAAATAAAAACCTCAATCATTATATTATTTAAACACGTCAAACAAATTGACAGTCATTAATGAGCGACACATTGCGTCATGATTTACCCTTCCCAAGTGATACCGTAAGCAATAAAATGGTATGAAATTGAATAATAGTCGCATGCTTATTTTTTTCATTGAGTCAATGGTTTAGTGTGACCTGTATTAAAGGTCAGAGGTCATCCATTTTTGTAGTATAATCAACTAGAAATGTAACTCTTAAATAACATATGAACATTTTCTGATAGTTCCAGTAAAAAAAAAAGGTATTTAATTCCGAAATGAAATAGTATATAAAATAATTATTATTTTTAAGACGTAGATACAGTTTACTACATGCTTGACCTCACAGTGGAATGTAGCGACACAGCCACACAATCTTTATTGTAACTTGAATAAGGGTGGAAGAATTATCAAAATCGGATGATAAACAATGCATATATGATCATTTGAAGGTTCTGTTAAAACGGATATAGAAGCCGCCATTTTGAGAGCTATGACATCACAGTTCTAAATGACCATATATGGAATATTTATAAATATGAAAATTTACTGATTTATAGGGGTTAGGGTTAGGGTTAATGCTTTATATAGCCAATAAATGGTTTTGCATTTATTTGCAGTGACTTTCTTTGCTTTTAAATGATATTCATCAATATTCCGTGTATGGTAATTTGGAACTATGACGTCATAGTTCTCAAAATGGCGGTTCCCGTATCCGTTTTAGAACAACCCTCAAATGGTCATATATTTCATGTTTATCGTCCGATTTTGATAGTTCTTTCATCTTTCTCCAAGTTTTTCAGAACTCTCAATAACAGAGCTTGTTTGGCTGTGTCGCTACATTCCTTTTAATCTGAACTGAATAGTCACACACATATTGCCAGCTACTATTAATTGACCAATACAGGGACCTTATTATGGATAAATTTACCCGTGTAAACTTTTTTACGTCATTAAATAAAATATTATTCTCGTTTTGTTCACTGATATTGCAGTGTGAATTGTTAAATCTATATTTTAGTTTTGAACTGGATTGAAATAAACATAAATAAAAGGGCGTGGTCGAGTAACTTTAAATGATCACGTGGATTAAAGGGACACATGAGGTTTTCACGCATATGTATACAAAAGTGCCTACTTTTGTTTTTTTCTAGCCCCACAATTCAATAATCTTCCCTTTTCAGCTTACCTTGTACATGCGGCTCTATTGACGGTATTGTTAAAGCTGTGACTTATCCCGCTTATGCAAAACCACACTGGAGTTACCAGAAGCCGCAATGAATTCACTTTTAAATATATGTACATATATTATAATCAATGGAACTGAAAGTTTACGTGGTAAATAAAAATATCATAGATATCTCAAATAATTTCAATTTGCCTTAGTTGTTTGCTATAAAACTTCCATAGTCCTAATTTATGTGTATCCAACACAATCAAGATATGTTTTATAACAATTCTAAAAAAAGATTGTTCTAATTATGATGCACAGAATTGCACGATCAAAAAAAAATCGCAGGTGAACGTTTTATTTCTCAACCGATTTTGAAAAGTAGGGTATTTTTTATTTACCCCTAAAAATGCATGTTTCACTAATATTTAGTTATTAGTTAAATTTTGCCTGAAAAGTTCAAACAACCGTTGCCTGAAACAAGCGTCCAGAACAATAGTCATCGTTGCATAATTGAGGCATAGGGTGCATATAGAACGGAATTAATCATTGTGTAACACCAGCAAAAAAATACATATATTAATTTATCACATAAGATGTGGTGTTGGAGTGTAATAAAATATTTTCGATATTCCACTAGTGGTATAACATAACGTTAATGACGTCATGGACGTCACATTAATGTACGTTTTCTGACGTAATGTGACGTTATAAGTTATGTAATAAATAGAATCTAACATTCGTTCTCATTCATTATTGAATTTATTAAACTCGTTAGCAAAAATGATATAATGCTCGGCAAGAGTCGTATTATATCATTTTGACAACTCGTTTAATAAATTCAATAATGAATGAGTACTCATGTAAGATCCTCTATATAAAATCACATGGGAGACGAATTAACAATAACGCATTATTTAAATTGAAATTTGTATTTTGACTGAAAATAAAATACATTCAAACTATACACCTGGCTAGAAAATTAATTTTAATTTTGTCAGTTTATCTAGATTTATAATATATAGGAGCAGGAAATTGACTGGAACCATTTATATGTTATCAGTCCATCAACCAACCACTTAATACCCGTGTATGTAAAGAAACTGGCCCTGAACGGAATTGAAAAAAAGTTATAATTTATAAAGTGTGTGAACCCTATAACCTGAATTACAGTCCCAGCGGCCTTTTCGCTACTGACCTTTTCAAGGCGGTGCCCCTTATTATACCTAGAAAGTTATACGTTATTGGGTTGTTTTGAGCACTGAACAGAAAAAAAGAGAAATGTATGAGATATAAAGTAATTATGGGCCCTGAACGAAAAAAAGAAAAAAGTTATAAAGTTATTTGGGGTCTGAACCGAAAAAGAAGAAAGCTGTTAGCTATAAAGTTATTTGGGGTCAGAACCGAAAAAGAAGAAAGTTGTAAGCTATAAAGTTATTTGGGGTCAGAACTGAAAAAGAAGAAAGTTGTAAGCTATAAAGTTATTTGGGATCTGAACCGAAAAAGAAGAAAGGTGTAAGCTATAAAGTTATTATGGATCCTGAAGGGAAAAAAAGTTATAAAGGTATTTAGGCTCCTGAACCGAAAAAGAAGACATTTATAAGATACAAACATATTTGGGGCCTGAATGGAATTGAATTAAATTGGGTTTTAAGGCGCACCAACACATGATCGGTTATTGGCGCCTAACATGAATGAACGTGCCAGGCTCATCCTCCATTTACATCAAGATAAAATATGGAGAATGGGCCTTACCTGCAGAACTGCAGAGTTGCTGCAAATTCTATAGTAGACACTCCATTTACGATGGAGGCACGTTTCCACGTTTGCATACGCGGTGTCGTGATAAAGACCTTGAATGAGCATAAATTAATATGAATGGGTAGGTATTGCAGTGTAAGCTCGCCACATTTATATAACTTTAATTTTTGAAGCAAAATGTTGTGATCGACCAGATCGAATGCCTTCCGGAAATCTACCATTATAGCACCTGCACATTTTCCTTCATTTAATGCCTTTAGCCATTTATCTATCATATAAACGTAAGCTGTTTCACAGCTATGTTGTTTCTTGAAACCACTTTGTGACTTACATAAAAGCTGATAGAATTGTAGAAAACTCATGAATGAATCATGCACATGTCTTTCAATTAATTTTGATATTGTATGTAATACAGAAATAGGCCTATAATTGTTAACATCTTCAGACGGTCCGGCTTTAAATAGCGGAAACACTTTTGCATGTTTCCAGGTGTTTGGGAATACACCTTCTTTAATACTAATATTAATTAAATTTGCAATACCGTTTGATATGCAATTAGCTGATAGTTTGAGAAGTGTTGGGCCTTTAGCAATGTAAATTTACATTAGAAGAAAGGATTTAATTTTAGATGTTTTTTATTATTGACATCTGATCAGTAGTTCATGGGAATAAGTAGCAGTGGAACAGACCTATTCAAAGTCTTTAGAAGATGTTTCGTCAGCTCTGTTTAATGACTGAAGAAGTGTTGCTTATTTTAAAATCAGACAGCATCAAAAAGAGATACATATATTGCTGTACACACGAACAGTTAGTAATATTCAAACACAATTTCCTTTAATAAATATTAATTATTGAACAAATGCAAGTTATGTAGAGAAACTAACTGGGCGCCGCGAGCTTTTAAGATTGCCGTTTGTCCCTATTAATACAGTTTAACATCAATCAATAATCAGTGACGATACCGATTTTGAACCAGCTGTATTCGTATGCTGAGAGCAGATTTATAGACTGTATCCCTAAATTTGATACGTAATTCAAGGAGTAGAAGACCCATAAAAGGCCTATATACCGATTTGACTGTGTCCCGGTATTCTTACTAAAATACAGTTGTTTTATGAACAGTCAAATGCCGTTGATACACAGTCCAACACCCATAGCATCTTTCTGAGTCCGGGATAAATATAGCCGGAGCCTTGTAACGCTAGTATATGTCCAGTATATGTCCAGTATGTGTCTAGTATGTGTCCAGGATATGTCCATTATAGTCCAGTATATGTCCAGTTTATGTCACAAAGTTAAATTTGAGAATATAAACATGTAGAATATACCTTATATATGCATACATTTCCTTTGAGATTTTTATGGTTGGGGAAATTCAATATGCGGTTTTCAAGAAATAGTTTAAAATATAAACATTTAAACATGCATGAAATGTATGTCTTTATAGTGCAATACTTCATCGAATTGATATTGTGTGTGCGTGTGAATGTGACTGCGTGCGTATGTGCGTGTGTGCGTGCGTGCGTGTTATAAATAGGTTGACGTTTCACGCTTCCAAAGTAAGTTTGTGCTTAAAGATGTATCGTAATATATATATTTTCTGTTTCTATGCATGTTACTTAATTTAAATGTGAATATAGGTTGTCGAGTTTTCTGGCGGCCATTATGCTATTGTTGGTTGATACGAGACACATGCAATTTAAAATGAGAAGGAAAAAATACAAAATAAAAAAATACCGGGTCTACTGCTTTTTGAATTATTATTTACAGCCCGTTTAATAACAACGTTTAGCGTAGATATGTTTATTCCAACCGCATCATTTCAACGGTGGTAATGGAAATAAAAGATGCATCCATCGATAAATATTGCGGCTTGCTATTAATGGTGGCATTTGGAGCATCTTTAGGTTCATTATAAAGCAGTTTGGATGCGTTTGACAAGGCGATAGCAGTTGATATGAAGTGTAAAGACCGTATCAAGGGCATATGTTTGTATCAAATGTTCTCAGTAACCCGATAGGACCCGTAAAGAAAAAATGGGCAACACAATGTATTCCCATAATATATTTATTCAATCTATATAGATATGTAAGTGAAATTGAATTGAATTTTAATAAAATACGGAAAGTTATTGCTTTTTTACAAAGGTTTACAACTTGTTTGAACACTGGTGTAAACGGCAGGCTGTATTTGTAAAAAAAAAAAAATACACACAAATATTTTCAAAGTGTTGCTAGGGTTTCTCATCATGCCGTATGTCTTACACCAGTTAGACTGCGGGTTCGAATCGCACTGGGAGCTCGATTTGTCAAGTGAGAAAGTGTCGATCTTTACGGATGGCGGGGGTATTTAGTACTGGTTCCAACCAGAAAAAATGAGGTGGTCTGCCTCTAACACAAAAAAAAAATCAAAAAAAAAAATCAAAAAAAAAATCGACCGCATATATGGCCTAACATGTTCTACAAATGACGTAAAACACTATTCAAACAAACAAACAAAACAAATACACCAGTTATATTTACATTCAAAGTACGTGCGCATTGCATGTAATTCATGTTTTAAAACATAAATTGTGTTTACTGTAAGCACGCAGTGATGTTTCTAAAAACCATCAATAGCCATAAATAACACATGGTTAGGATAAACTACAAATTACGAACTTAAAGTGTAGCTAATTAAGGGAATTCAACAAATTTCTTATGCATTGACCACATTTAATCAGACGATTTCTTTTGTCAATTTCTAATAAACAAACCCCAGTACTTCCGTATGACTAAACGAAGTCCCTTGCAGCTATGTCTGATTCAGTTTTATATTCCCTGAAGCTCAAACGTGTAAGTCGCTTGAGTTTTTTTATTTTAGATACTTTTTTGGCATTTCACACGATCTAATTTTATGACTGACAAAAAAATCATACTGACAAAAAAAAAGGATAAGAAAACCCGACGTCAACGGAAGCATTATGGTCGATGTTATTAAAAAAAAGGGTTAGATAAAAGACAAATCTGACCAAAACAGACAACATAAACATATTTCTTTTGAAATATAGACCTCCATGTTATACTTGATTAAAATTGACTTAAAAATGGAACAGTTTGTTATTTTTCCAAAGTAATGTAAACAAAACAATATTTTACCAGAGGCATATACAGTACAATGCGACAGATACATGAACGTAGGTGAAAGTATCTTATTCTAAAATCCTGACTAATGACCGACTAATCACGAGCAAAGTGATAAAATCATCCATTTATAAAGATAAAACAACAACAAGTGTATTCTTTTTTTTTCCTTTGTAGGAGTCCCTACCCTAAAGACAAACATTCCGTGCAACCAATTATGTGTGTATTGACGTACCTATCGAGCAAATCATCTTGTTTCACTCGCCGATAATATTAATCAGCTGTATTAAACAGGTCCAGTAATCGCGCCTTGTCGTATTCCTGTGGTAAATGGGAAATAGCTTAATCGCGTGTAAAACAACGGCCATTAATTAAATCCGTATGATTAACCTATAGGGCCCTAAGGCAGCAATAGATGTCTATTTGACTGGATGTTTTGTTTGTATATTTGAATTATTCATTCGAAAAACCATGAAGTGATGAATATATTAGGAAGTTAAGCTGATGTGTAAATTCCAATGAAACGAGATAAGATATATCGTCACCAATACGCAGATTTGACATATATAACGAGGCGATTTGTCACTTTTTTGTGACTGTTTTTTTTGGAAAAGTTTTTATTTTTCTATTTATTCATTTTATTTTTACTTTTTATTTTACTATTATTATTATTATTTTATCATTTTATTATTATTATTATTATTATTATTATTATCATTATCATTATTATTATTATTATTATTATTATTATTATTATTATTAATATTATTTTATTATTATTATTATTAATATAACTATTATTATTATTATTATTATTGTTGTTATTATTATTAATTATTATTTTTTTTTTTTTTTATTATTATTATTTTACTATTATTATTATTATTATTATTATTATTATTATTATAATTATTTTATTATTATTATAATTAATATTTATATTATTATTATTTTATATAAAAAGCATTAGTTATTTTCAGGTTACCCTGCCTGGCGGTTCGTAAGTAAGAGATGTAATTTAAAAAATGTCTACAAAGGAAACTACACAAACCTAAATGTCAATCTCATTAAAATCAAATCCTAATTATGCTTTGATACTCTCCGCTTATAGGCCTTAGTAGTGTAGAGTATCGTAGCGTGATACAGGGACTGATGTTAATGAGATTGCCCTAAATGTTTAATGACTCCAAATCAACCGGATGTTCTCATCTGGTGCATCGAAAGTAGTTCTATATAAAGGTGTAGCACACCCATTGCATCACAGAAAGTGTCCGCCTGGGTAGTCGCATAATGGCGGTCAGTAAATAATTCTCATTTCTTTTTGTAAAAAAAGCATTTTCACTAATTTAAAATGCCATTTTTGGTTTATTTGTTACATTTTTCAAGCATTGTCATGTTAAAATTGTGAGATTTTTTTGTTTTTTTGTTGCTTATATGGAAATGAGTGTATGAATGCAATATTTTGGCATCTCATGTTTTTAAAGGGAGCATTCATTCATGAGACAAGTTCTTTCTTAGAAGATAAATGACCCCCATTTTTCTGTGGATTTTTTTGGCAGCATATGTGTCATTTGTGATGAGAATGTAAGTTATTCATTTTTAATTTGGGTCTAGATATGAATGACAACATGGCATTTAAATTTTAATTCACACACAACTCAATGCAAAAATCAATGGACGTGTTACACCTAAAAAGAGTGCTTATCTTATTTTTCATAAAAGATTTTTTAGATAGTTATCTTGTGGCTGTTACTGTATTCTGGACATGTAATTGATATCTTGAATGCATCTCATTGTGCTTTTGACAGTTTTAGATATGAATTTCAAAAAATGAAAGTAGACTGGGTATGAATGAGTGAGAACTGAGCAAATGTTGACTAACCACCCTTTTTTTCTTGTTGAGTTTTAATAGCCGACATGATTATCTTCAAGAGCAGTAAGTGTCCCAGTATCAGGTGTGTTTTCTACAGGTGTTTAACACAGAACAGAACAGAACAAACTTTTATTCAGACTTAAACTATACAGTTTCTCGTCTACAACATGTTTACAATATTTAAACATGGTCAGATAACAATGGAAGGCAATGGAGAAATCTTCAGTGTATTTAAACCTAAATATAAGGTGACACAATTTTCTAAGACAAGTTTATTCTTATTTTAAAATATCTATATATCAATTGAGAATGTCTCCACGCTGGTCAAAGTTTATTAGCCGCTCTGATTTGACTGTAATTGATTTTAACATGTCTTCGTGTCCGAAAGCTCACCTTTGATTTACCCCAGTTCTCTTCAATTACCGAGTTTAATTTCATCATAAAATTAATTTTACGCCTTTAAAGTTCACACCTTTCTGCATACAGAAAAAATCCCGAAGACTGGACATCACGCGATAAGATCTGATTGGACCAGATATATTTATCGCTCTATCGAAACGTTATCTTGTCCAGAGTTTTTATATAGTTTAATATCTTGTCCAGCGTAAATATAGTTTAATATACACACCAAATGTTGCCGTATCTAATAACAGTACAATTAATTCAGTCAAATTCTACAGCTAGTAATTTTGATAAGGAAGATAAAGAACAAGCGTAAAATGAGAAGGATAAGAGACATAATTAGAATAAATGACGAACGTCAGAGACTTTTCATAAAGTTGCTGTTTATTATTATATTTGAATCCCTTTCATTGTTTACAAGGTATACTACTCAAATTCAAAAAAAAATCCCTCGAAAAAACAACGATAACAACAACAAGATACGTATACAAATTTGAAAAGTATCTAAAATACTATATATAAATATGTTTAAATCATATATACAATTATATGTTCATGTGTTCATAATATATATATACATATGTTTAAATTGTGTATACAATTATTTGTGAATATGTTCATAGTATATATACATATGTTTAAAGCATGTATACAGTTATATGTGCATATGTTCATAGTATATATACATATGTTTAAAGCATGTATACAGTTATATGTGCATATGTTCATAGTATATATACATATGTTTAAAGCATGTATACAGTTATATGTGCATATGTTCATAGTATATATACATATGTTTAAAGCATGTATACAGGTATATGTGCATATGTTCATAATATATACACATATGTTTAAATGATGTATACAATTATTTGTGAATATGTTCATAGTATATATACATATGTTTAAAGCATGTATACAGTTATATGTGCATATGTTCATAGTATATATACATATGTTTAAAGCATGTATACAGTTATATGTGCATATGTTCATAATATATACACATATGTTTAAATGATGTATACAATTATATGTGTATATGTTCATAGTATATATACATATGTTTAAATCGTGTATACAGTTATATGTGCATATGTTCATAGGATATATACATATGTCTAAATCATGTATACAGTTATATGTGCATATGTTCATAATATATACACATATGTTTAAATGATGTATACAATTATATGTGTAAATGTTCATAGTATATATACATATGTTTAAATCGTGTATACAGTTATATGTGCATATGTTCATAGTATATATACATATGTTTAAATCATGTATACAGGTATATGTGCATATGTTCATAGTATATACACATATGTTTAAATGATGTATACAATTATATGTGCATATGTTCATAGTATATAATCATATGTTTAAATCATGTATACAGTTAAATGTGCATATGTTCATAGTATATATCCATAAAAACATGAGTTATAGAACATGGCTCTGTGATGTCTAATCCGAATACATGTGTGAAGTTTTAACCCATTATGCAACATATGTTTAAATCATGTATACAATTATATGTGTATAGGTTCATAGTATATATACGTATGTTAAATCATGTATACAATTATATGTGCATATGTTCATAGTATATATGCATATGTTCATAGTATATATACATATGTTTAAATCATCTATACAGTTATATGTGCATATGTTCATAATATATACACATATGTTTAAATGATGTATACAATTATATGTGTATATGTTCATAGTATATATACATATGTTTAAATCGTGTATACAGTTATATGTGCATATGTTCATAGTATATATACATATGTTTAAATCATGTATACAGGTATATGTGCATATGTTCATAGTATATACACATATGTTTAAATGATGTATACAATTTTATGTGCATATGTTCATATTATATAATCATATGTTTAAATCATGTATACAGTTATATGTGCATATTGTCATAGTATATATCCATAAAAACATGAGTTATTGAACATGGCTATGTGATGTCTAATCCGAATACATGTGTGAAGTTTTAACCCATTATGCAACATATGTTTAAATCATGTATACAGTTATATGTGCATATGTTCATAATATATACACATATGTAAATGATGTATACAATTATATGTGTTTATGTTCATAGGATATATACATATGTTTAAATCATGTTTACAGTTATATGTGCATATGTTCATAATATATACACATATGTTTAAATGATGTATACAATTATATGTGCATATGTTCATAGTATATATACATATGTTTAAATCATGTATACAGTTATATGTGCATATGTTCATAATATATACACATATGTTTAAATGATGTATACAATTATATGTGTATATGTTCATAGTATATATATATATATGTTTTAATCATGGATACAGTTATTTGTGCATATGTTCATAGTATATATACATATGTTTCAATCATGTATACAGTTATATGTGCATATGTTCATAGTATATATACGTATGTTTAAATCAAGGATACAGTTATATGTACATATGTTCATAGTATATACACATATGTTTCAATCATGTATACAGTTATATGTGCATATGTTCATAGTATATATACATATGTTTAAATCATGTATACAGTTATATGTGCATATGTTCATAATATATACACATATGTTTAAATGATGTATACAATTATATGTGTATATGTTCATAGTATATATATATATGTTTAAATCGTGTATACAGTTATTTGTGCATATGTTCATAGTATATATGCATATGTTTCAATCATGTATACAGTTATATGTGCATATGTTCATAGTATATATACGTATGTTTAAATCATGGATACAGTTATATGTACATATGTTCATAGTATATACACATATGATGAAATCATGTATACAATTATATGTACATATGTTCATAGTATATACACATATGATGAAATCATGTATACAGTTATATTAATGTATGTGTTTATGTTTATAATATATCCATATGTTTAAATCATGTATACAGTTATATTAATGTATATTTTCATCATATGTACACATATGTTTAAATCATGTATACAAGAATATGTGCATGTGTTCATGGTATATATAAATACGTTTAAATGATAGTCTGGATATAGCAACACTGTGAATGTACATAAAACTATCCCAGGGATGAACCATGTTCTTGTGGAGTTTACATATACGAAAATTGTTATACAGTGTATCACCACCTACCGACAAAGATGAGAAGTTATATAAATAACGGTGGGAATACGGGACACCCCACCTCATCCCCACGCTCTTTCAACCTGCTCTTAGGAGGATTTTGAAGGAATTTCACACAATTAAAAAGTGCTGTTTGAATGTCCATATCAGTTTATATCCTACAGATGCTCTTCTCTGCGAATGAAGGCAATTATTTATTGTCCAAAATATCGGTAAGAAAGGTCCAACTGCAGCAATTGTCAGGGTACGAAACGTTCAACGGCTGGGTACGAAACGTCCATTGCTTTCTGGTGTTTACCTGCGAAGTGAGAACCACATAGCAAGTGATTGAAAGTCTCAGGAGATGTAGCATTCACAGAACACAGTCAACTAAAAGCGCGCATTCAGGAGATGTAGCATTCACAGAACACAGTCAACTAAAAGCGCGCATTCAGAACAAACAACTATTACAGGAAACACAGAAGCAAAGTATGTGACATCACAAACATAAAGGGTTGACAATAGGGGTACCGCCTGGGAACGGGCAGTGATAAAGAGAACTCTAAGGAATTGAAGCATTTTCTAATGTAAGATTTATTTCCGTAAGATGAGTGTTCAATACTGAGGGTATTAAATGGTAGATTTACATTCATTTTGAACGTCACGTAGTCTAAAAAAACAGAAAATGCTTTTTAAAGAAACACTGTCTTAAGAAAACAAAATCAAGAAATGTGCGCATGAGACGGTTTTATTATCAGACAGTAACGACGACTTTTAATACACGGTCTCGGATGAAATTCAAATATGTATAGAGTGTTCAATGGAAGGAAGTGGCCACTTGAGATCGCGTGTTAAAATATACGTACAGACTGAATTAAACCTAATTAACTCATTTAGTGATATTTTGTTATTCACGCTCCATGACTGTTTAATTTAAGGCCGTTTCTGATTTGATAGAAAAGTCAGAAATAGGGGGGTAATGTAGCGGAAAACAGTTTAATAGAAAGGCGGCCATCATGTGTCAGCTGATACGTTTGGACTGTACCTTGCTGATTCTGATATCATTATTGCTGCAAGCGCGGTAACCTAGAGGCGTGAGCCGGTTATTCAATTTATAATCTAAAATAAACAAAACTTGCAATGGAGTCAAAGCTGATTACAGCATTACGAAGTTTTTGACATGAAAATTGAAAATTGGGTTTACAAGTTAATAACTGTGTACGGTTCTGCCTGACAGATGGACGGGGTATAGGATATTCATGATATCAGAGAAGTAGATGTGAAAGAAAGGAATGATATAATATAACGAGCAGGGGAGTTGCTAGAACGTTGACAGCCGGTATAAAGTGGAAGAAATAATACAACAGAGTTTATTTAAGAGAACAAGAGTCAATGGTGTCGTCATAGTAGTCATTATTTTGACCGGCTGGCCGTTAACAATATGCCCCCTGAAGCATCATCGTCTTCGTTCAATTAAATTCGTCAACTACACTTTATTAAGGGTAATACATACTTTGTTACGTTTTTGAAAATGACCTTTTAGACTATAAGAATCTTCCATGGGTATCCGGTGAAGATAGGGAATTCCAACCCGAGGTATAAGCGTTTTTAACCGAGGCTCTGCCGAGGTTCCGATTAAAACATTTATACCGAGGGTTGGAATTCCCTATCTGAACCGAATACTCATGATATATTCTTTTTCTTGCATATCAGAGACATGTTGTGCGTTGACGCCGCCAGCTACTAACGTGTTGCATGTTTTCCTGCATACCGGATGTTGGCGCGCGTGAATTTTATCTCGACCCTAGGGTGAGATGAAAATATCTAGCCCCGGTAAAATGACGGATATCCTTGTCCGGTATGCAAGAAATTGTATTATAATTTAGTTTTACAAATGTATAGAGTTGTATTGATTGTAGACTTGCGTACGTATATTGTGTGATGTGTATGGATGTTACTGAAGATTAGAAGATTGTTAAATATAAATTTAATTGAAAATAAGGAAACTATTTGAGTTTGGCCCTGAAAACTGAACTTTCCCTTTTCCATCCACTGCCCTTAACATTTCCATTCTTTGCTGCGTCCCAGTAAATAAGCTTTAAGACGTTCACATGAGTTCATACTGTTTTATGATTGTCAGTTGTTTTCAAAAGTAAGCCCCCATCCCCACTTATCTGAATTCCTGTTTGTGTTTGCGTTATATATGTACATCAAAGAGAAGAACTTTAATCTAAAAAATCATAGAAAACGGCCTATACGTCGCAGTATTATTTTGTACGGTACTGCAGGGGAAAGTCGAAGATACCTTAAATGTAATCTGGTGGATAATTCGTGTATGTTTTCCGACGGACAATGCATTATTGCCGGCCGAGTGCATTATAACGGGTCTGTGCATCAAACGGTCTTTAACTAAACCGGGACTCATTGCCGAATGGAGAAAGAAATTCCAATATCACGTAACTTCAACAGATTAAAGTTGATTGGAAACTAACATTAAAGGAATAAATCATTTGCAGAAAAAACCATATAACTATCTCATTACTCTCCAACTGACATGAAAGTGGTCATGGATTAAGCCGTCGTTACCCCTCCCAGTGGGTATCTAGTGTCGTCTGCTGGGGCATTACACATACTTACCGCGATACGGGAACATTAAATACGGTTGATGTCCATTTTGTCCTCGGCAACATCCCGTTGTTGTGAGATCTCGCTGTGACGAGAACTATTACAATTACAACAATAATGGCCAAACGACATTTATGACTTTTCTCTCTTCATTTAACTTCAATGAACATCGCACGCTGCCATTCAATTATTTAAGAACACCAGTTTCGCTATTGTAGTGAAAAGTTTTTTCTATTTTGTTGAAAATGTCGTCTGCAACTTGACGGGCAGCATCAGACATTAAATAACGCGAAAACAAACATGGACGACAGAAACCGTTTGTGGTAATGAAGCATGACTTTAAATTGTTAATGAACAATTCAAACAATTTTGACTCAATCACTTCATTAAAAACCCTGATATAATCGACCGCAGAAGGTATGCGTATCATTTTAACTATTCTGAATATAACCACGATGACTGTTTGAACAGTGTTCGACATCAGTGTATTAAATATATAATAGTAACCAAATTAGTATGCAAGTTACTATTGGCTTTCTCTTTTTTACCCAGCATCGAATATGTGAAAACTATAATGGTTATCTCAAAACCACTTGTATAAGGCCAAAAAAACAACAACAAAACAACAAAACATTTTGGTCTTCCGGCCGTCCCCATTTATTTCCTGCCGACCCTAAAAATAATTTTATTTTTATTTATTTTTATATTTAACATGAATCAAATAAAAAGAAAAAAACAACAGGAGAATTAAAAAAGAAAAAGTCCCCAGTGGGATTTGAACCCACGACTCAAGTTCCCAATATTGCATATTTAAAAAAATCAAGGGCCATTACTCCGATGTTACTGGTTCGATCTGGCTGGTTTTTGAACTTGACCGAGTTTTCATTGATATTAATAATCTGGCAAAATTTGGTAAAGATCAAATAATAAAGAATGACGGTGCTAGAGTGTTCACAAGGAAGAATATTATTTTCCCCACAGCAAAACAAAGGGCCGTAACTCTGGTGTTAATAATACAATCGGGCTGGTGTTCAACCTTGCACCAGATTTCATTGATCTAAAGAAACTGACAAGGTCTGGTAGATATCAACTAATAAATGAAGCTGCTAGATTGTTCACAAGGCATAAAATGGAATTTTTCAGCAAAACAAGGGCCATAACTCAAGTGTTACTTTTCCGATCTGGCTGGTTTTCGAACTTTTTCGAGCTTTCATTGATATAAAGACACTGACAAAGCTTGGTAAAGATCAAACTAAAACGCGTAAACAAGCCAAAAGTTAACGGACTACGGCGGGTGACGGACAACTGGCCATCACATAAGCTCTGCTTGCCTGCGGCCACTAGAGCTAATAATTGCAATAAACTGTTCTTGGTTTTATTATCTAAACTGGCTGCACGAAACTGAAATCTCATGTTTTACTATTATTAATAATCGATATATGATGTTGATACTAGCCCTATGCACATTAACACATATAATGGGGTAACTTAAATATAAAAAAAAAAAATCATAATTTATACAGTTCATTCTTAATATATTTATTCTGGCAGTTATATCAAAATGCTACCTTAAAGTACTTTTTTAATGCAAACTTAAACAAAAGCTTCATATTACCTATTGATAATAAACTCAATGCTGCAAATTCCAAAAATAGTTCCTTTCATTTGTGTGGAAAAACCTTCTCCACACAAATAAAAGGAACTATTATTAAATATATATATTGTATATAATTGTATCAAAACAAACAAATGATACAGTGCATTTGTAAAATATGTTAGTTGTGAATATTGCCGTTATATTTTAACTGTCAGTCATATGTTCTGTAAAAATGTATATCCTCATGGACTATTTTTGCCTGATGTAATTTTGATAATAAACTTGTAAAACTTATAAACTTGTAAACTTGTATATTATTGTTGCAATATAATTAACAATTTATAACATGCAAAGACGATTTGCTTTATACGATTATTATAATTAATATTAATCATTAAACAAAATGCAAGAATGTAGTAAAATTAACGAGACGTCGTGAGTTTAAAAAAAATCAAGAATGCCGTGTGTCCCTTTAAAAAGTTATATCTGGATTTCGTTTGCTCATTTGTATTTCTTTTATTTACAAATGTTTAGAAAAAGGGCCGCATGAAAGACAGAAACAAACGAAATGTGTGTCGATTATAAATGTTATTTATGTCGGCAACTTCAAGTATTTGTATTTCGAAATAATGGGATGACATGTGATAAGTGACTAGCCTTCTTCTCTGCCACACCTCTGGCCACGATTAAAATAATAATAGAACTATTTTTATCACATAACTTGCGGTGAGGGAGTGTATAGTTATCATATAACACTAGTGAAATAAATATTACACTAGTGAAATAAATAACAAACATCATTCGGTATTTTCCGTTCAGCTCGTAGTACGTAGGAAATCGATCGGAACTCTTCGCCAATTTCCGTACTCGGTAAATTCCAGAGTGACGGAATCCGACGAGGCAGACCGAAGCATTGTGGTGTAGTGGTTATAGCGTCTGCCTTGCATTCGGGAGGTCGTGGGTTCGAGTCCCCTGACCGCGTCATACCAAAGACTTTAAAAATGCAGTAGTCACTTGTAACCCTTGCCTGACGAGCAAATAATGGGTAGTGCTACGACTGATTGACCAGTGTCAGAATAATGTGACTGGGTGGGTGGGGGTATCATGTCTACTACGGCGTGGTATTCCAGTGTGGCAGCACTATAAAGAAACCATTGAGTTCGCTGCTTCAAGTAGACATATCATCACATCACACAACAACACACAGATAAAAGTCCAGACATTGTGCCTATAATCGTCGGGTAGGCCTGTCGTAGGTGGATGGACTATAATCCTTAGAAATACACATACACACACACACTCCGACGCAATCGGAACTCTTCGCCAATTTCCGTACTCGGGAATAGTGGCTCGGAGAGTATTGGGTGCCGCTCAATGGTTTTTTGCATCAAAATGCAGCATTTGGTTCGGTTTTCGATTGTAGCTCTCCGCAAAATAGTGCTCTTCTATATAATGTTGTATTGATGAAAATATTGCAGATTAGTGAGTGAATTTGATCAATTTCTTGATATTTTATCGCTATGACCGATAAATTATACTTTTTAACAAAATAAATCCCGTAGTTGAAATCAAGACGTTTCGGCCCCAAACAGTTCGTTCGGTCCCAAACAGTTCGTTCCATATAATGACTGACAGTTTGGAAGCATTTGTTGAGTTTTCCAAATATATACTTTAATATTACGGTTGAATTGAAGGGAAAGGAGGAAGAGACATTGTAATTATGATTATATCATATAATGGGAGTGATTGTTTACCGTTTTGTCAGTCGAGAGTGATATGTCAGCTGCATGCATATATGAACTTGATATTGTATCAGTAAATCAATTAATAAAACTCTAAACAAAGAAAGATATGACTCATGAAGTCCATACTGACGTCCATGGTACTTGATATATTGTTAAATTACGCTTATATGGTCTGCAAGTATATATTTTTTCTCCAATCCACAGACATTAGGGTACACCTTTGACATGAGGGTTTGTTTATTGCAAGATATAGATCTTATACATATATCATCTAGTGAAAACATTCCAGATATCATATATTTAATATAAACAATATGAAAATAGTTTATTTAACACTATTACTATGCGATCAATGATTACATCAAATGTATTTATTTTATAAGGGCTTCTTGAAGCATCAAACATTTTTAAAATGTTTAAATTTCAATCGGAGGCTCTAGTGTGTTTTACAAAAGATGGTTTACAGGAGGAATAACTTTTATCAATGACATTTTAAACAAAAATGGAAATCTTTATTCATACATAGAATTGAATGAACACTATAATATACAGTCCAATTTTCTTGAATATGAAGGTATTATAACTGCTGTCAGGAATTATTTGGCAAACATGAATATTGTGCATCTAGCCTGTAACAGCCCAAACCCTATTTGTCCACTAATACTATCCTTAATTCTACAAAATGAGAGGCTGTCGAAACATATATGACATCATGATTAGAAATAATGTATATCCCAAAGCATTAAGTAAATGGAAAAATGAAGTAGTTAGTGTTCCAAACTTTGAATTTGAAAGATTATATGCCTTACCTTATAAAATAACAAAAGATCCTAAGTTACCTTGGTTCAATTTAGAATCAACCATAGGATATTTGGAACAAATTACCTTTTATCTAAAAATGAAAATTAATAACGATATGTGCAGCTTTTGCAAAAATACACCTGAAACTATCCAACATCTGTTTTGGAACTGTGGAACAGTAAAAGAATTCTGGTCAAAATTTCAAACTTATCTTACAGAAAAATGCAATACAGCATTCGTAACTTTAACAGAAACAGATATTTTTATTTGGAAATAGTAAATTTAATACTGTTTTGAGCAAAATCATCATGAAAGCAAAACTTTACATTTATCGAAGCAAGATGCAACGTCAGATGCCACAGCTTAACCTTTTTAAAACGTATATAATATCTTTGTACAAAGTTGAGAAACTAATCGCATATAAAAACTTAAAAAAAATAAATACGTTTGAAACCATGTGGAGTCAATACCTTGCTAGTATAGAGACAATTTACTTTGTTGATTTTTCCAGTATCAAACTGTAGCAAATAAACTTAATGTTTTCATTCTGGGACATGCAAAGCTTAGCTTACTAATTAAAAATAACATACCCTTGCTTATATCTTGATCTTCCTTAATCAAACTTCTTGTTTTTTATAGAAAAAATAATAATTTTGGAAGTTGTGTATATTAATCCTTTAAAACTATCCTAAAACATTGTCCTTTGATAATGGATTTATATACAGATATATTACACAGTATGGTTTTTTTTTTTTCTCTTTTCAAAAACAAAATATGAGAAAAAATCAGTGTAGCATGAAACCATGTGTATTTTTGATACTATAACATTAAAATTATCTGTGTAAAGCAAGTCTGTATGTATTGACAATGTGGGTTTTACACCGGGTTTTGAAACAAAAAATATTTTCTTTAGGGCTGGCATGGCGCAGTCGGTAGTGCGGCGGATTTGTAACCGGAGGCCCCGGGTTCAATCCTCCGTGGCGCCACTGAGTTTCGTCGGTGTGTTCTTGACCAAGACACTTTCTGTTAGCCTCGTCCGACGGATGGGGACGTAACCGTGTATCGGCCTATCCGCCAAGCACGTTAAAGAACCATAGGAATCTATTTGATAATAAGAGTAGGGCACGGTTCTCGGATTCCTATGTATCCTTCCCCTCTCTCTGGGGCAGCTCTAAATAACCTATACTGTCACCGTGTGTTGATGAGCCGTTAAACAACATTCGTTTCAATTCAATTCATACATTTATTATTGTTTTTTTCCCCATAACCTAGCACTAGTCCTTCATAATAAGACTTTGCATTTTGTATACCGTATTTCACATTTTTTGTCTCTTTTTTTGTCTTTTTATTTTTTAACTTTTTTTTATTTTGCCTAAATGCGAACACTAGTCAATATGAAAAAATAAAGATCACAATAATGAAGATTAAACGTGAAAAAAAGCTACTGTATGATATCTAAAAATGGATATATATTTACATAATTGTAATAAACTTCCATTCTTGGCATTGATCTCAGCTCTTTGAAGCGCCCAGTGAAACGACAGAGCTATTATTTTTCAACATTTCATTTAAAGACACACCCGGTTAAAATGAGATAATAAATATAATAACAGTCGTGAAAGAAAAGAATGTAGTTAGAAGAGCTTATGGATGTGTAAACGTCTTGAAAACTGGTCGACATCACATGTTAGGTTTCATCCTGCGCTAAAACAACCACTCGTTAGTCTCTGTTTGGCTACCAAGATTTAAAGGGCAAAGGTCATAGGAAAAAGAGAAGAATATGGACAAAAGAGGGCCTCAGGGAAGATTTTTGTAAATATATGGTAAAAATATTTAAAAAAGACCTATTATTGTAGCAAAATAACATTGTTTTTCATTTTAAGACCAAAGGGTAATATAATAGGGCCTTAAAGATAATGAATTGAAAAGAGGGCCTCAGGGAAGATAATTTTACTAACTGGGCCACTGTCTTCTAAGAGCATTCAATGCATTACAATATTAGGTAAAAGATTTTATAAGAGGCTCATTATTCCAAAACCAAAAGAGGGAAACGGCTTTCAAAGAAGAAAAGAGGGCCTCATGAAAGATTGTATTGCTAAATGGGCCATTGTCTTGTAATAGCTTCTTTCCCTCGTGGTCGTTTCCAGACATGCTGTTACTTATGATATTCGATTGTTTAAATTGAATTTGATTACATTGAATTAAATTCAAAATTTAGAAATACTTAAAAAAATGTTTAATCCAGCTCTTTTTCCAAACAAATTTTTACTCCCACCAGGATTTGAACCTGGGTCTTCTACCCTAAAAGGATAGACGTGTTTACCGATTACACCATAGAAGTGGTACATGTTTGTAATAAGAGCAAATGAACTAAAAAATTAAACTGAAGTTCCTAATTTCACAGCAAAGTAGTTACCGTAAACTAGATTTAGCCCTGGCAATAGGGATTCATTTTGAATTCCAAACAATTTGACGAGGGATCAACAAAGTCAATGTCACATATTTCAAATACAAGTTAAGGCAAAACTAACTGATGATAACACCATTTTAACCGATAATTTTGATCGGCAATTGGCTACTAATGACAACCCTGACGCCCATTTGTTGTGCTTATAATATAAAGCAAATATAAATATGTGCCTAATAAATACATAATTTTATATATGCAATTTAGATGTGAGTTGGCGGATGGGAGTCATCTGACGGATAGCTGGCAACATCTGTAAGATGAAGGTCATCAACATGAACCTGGTTGTTCAGTAAATCGGTAGGCTGGTTGTTTGAATGATTTACGTCATTTTAAGCACATGTTAGGCCATATATGATGATCGATATCATCCATGGTGGGGGCACACCACTTTTTCCTGGGTAGAAATAGTAGTGTATACCTTCTGCCCATCTGAAAGGACACACTTTCTTATTTATTCCAACTCGCAGTGAGAGAGGCAAGGTTTCAAACCATCCAAGCCACGGCTGCAGTTAATCGGAATCAACCTTCTCATCACATTAAACATTTATGGCACTGCTCCCCGATTCAGATGTAACCTTTCTTAATTTTTTTTGGGCCCAGTAACTTCTAGGTATGGTTATATAAAATGTGTAACCTGTTGCTATAAATACTAATATAATTTCCTCTGCTTTAAACCTTCTACTAGATACGTATCATACGATGTATCTGTAGGCAGCATTAAAAAAAAATAGTGACTGTCCCGTTGATTTGTTTTGTACAATTTAAACAGAATTAATTAGGTGCATATAGTATATATAAACCATCACGGGTCTCTTTCAGCGTTAATCCACGTATATAAATGATGTCATGGTCTCTTTCAGCGTAAATCCACGTATATAAATCACGTCACCGTCCCTTTCAGAGTAAATCCACGTAATAAATTACGTCACCGTCTCTTTCAGCGTAAATCCACGTATATAAATGACGTCACCGTTTTTTTCAGCGTAAATCAACATATAAATGATGTCACCATCTCTTCCAGTGTAAATCCACATATTATAACTTCACTGTTAATTTCAGGTTGATTTTGCATATAATAACTTCACTGTTTAATATTTCCAGGGTAAATTCACCGCATATATATATATTAACTTCAGTTTTAATTTCAGGGTAAAAATTTGCATATATAGTAACTTCAGTGTTAATTTCAGGTGAATTCAGGGACTTCTCTGTTAATTTCAGGATAAATTTGCATATATAGTAACTTCACTTATCAATTTTAGAAAAAAATAGTCAATAGAAAGAAAAAAATGAAAAAGAAAAATATAAGAATGCTTTTAAATGCATGGGTTGACATTATTTACTGTAAACAGTATCAAAGATAGAATTATGAAATGAATGTTTTACTGCATTTTTTCTCAATTTTAAAAAAACCACGCTTGCGACGGTATGGGTTATGTTCCTAAAATATATAAAAAAAATCCACATATATAAATGACGTCGCTGATCCTTCAGTGTAAATCCACATAACAATGTCACTGTCGCTTTCAGCGTAAATCCGCATGTTTAGAATCTTCACTGTCAATTTCTGGATAAATCTATACGTATACATAATTTCACTGTCTCTTTTTGTGTAAATCCCACTAAATAAACAAATTCAACATCCTTTTTAGTATCAAGTCGCAGTGATAAACCATGTCACTGTCTCTTTCAGCATAATTCCGTCTGTACAAATGATTTCACCGTCACTGACTTTCAGTGTTAATCCACACATATTATTAATAACTTCACTGTCACTTACTAGGTTAATCCACATGTATAAATAACTTCTACTTTTTATTTTCAGTTTTAAATCTATGTATTTAAATATATCAATATAACGTTAAGACCTGTTTAAGGAATTTTCACAGACATATTCTAACTATCTGGGTTCCATTAATTATGGGTGGGGGTGTTCCTGGTGGTGTTCCTTGTTGTTCCAGACAGTGTTCCCTTTATTGCGCGTTTCTTGTAAATTTTCCCATATCCCCGTGCCACTAAAACAAGTCTCCACTCCTCAAATGACGACTCTACCAGGGGTGTCATTAAGAGGCGGGGATTTCTCCCTGCTACTTTGACTGGTCTACCTGGCTACTATGAATACTTTTACTAGTATTTTATACAAGTATCAATAAAAATACCCGGCTATTCTGCTCTGGGTGCCGCTTACTTATAAAGGTAATGACACCCCTGCTCTACCCTGCCCTGTATATATTGGTGGGGCGTATGATCAGATCATTGATACCATCATGATGCCCATGGAATGTGCTCGCACTTTATTTAGTTTTTGATGAAGATTCAGAAGAAGAGGTGAAACTCTTATAAATTAAGAAGCGCCCACGTTTGACGGGAATCACCATATTGTTTACCTTAGTAAGAATACATTATTATATCAGGAATCTCTATGAATACTCCCTGATAAAACAAATAAATATGTACCGCATTTTCGGAACTTGCCAGCAGTCGCCATTTTGTTTATCTTATAATTGAAGAGGTCGCTACTGCAGAGTTGTCGTTTCTTGAAAATAGTTCAATATGGCCTCGAGTACTCTCCGAGTCGGATTCCCGAGTGACGGAATCCGACGAGGCAGTTCCGATTGACTCCGACGAGGCAGTTCCGATTGAGGAAATGTCTCGTCGATTTTCGTTACAGTAAAAGTACCGGATTACGGAAATCGACGAGTTAGTTCCGTTGTTCGGTGTCGTCAATCGGAACTGCCTCGTCGGATTCCGTCACCCGGAAAACCACAATTTACCGAGTACGGAAATTGGCGAAGAGTTCCGACCGCGGTACCGGGTCATACGAAGTCATCATACGGCAACGTCATATAAATAAATGCTTTTGGAGTTATGCGATTAATAGAATCTGACATTCGTGCCTAATTAATAATAAAAGTATTAAACTCGTTGGATAACATTGATATGATGCTTTACACAGCCTCGCATGCGGCATCATACAATTTCATAAAACTCGTTTAATAAATTCAGTATTAAACAGGCACTCATGTAAGATCCTCTATATGTTTTTCTGTTTATTTTATTACATCCATTCAAATATTCTGTACTCTTTATAGAGATGTCATGTAAATTTATCATGATTTATGATATTCATTTCAGGAAACTGAATGCTGATTTTGACACCTGTGAAAGTTAATGCTCGTTATAAACCTACCCGAAACCGCATTATGTCGTATGAATTATTATTAATACTGTATTTGTTGAATATATTAATATTTAACCACAAGTAAAGGGTCACTTTTCGAATTCCTCAAATAGCAAACTATCCTTTGTACAATAGTGTATCTATAGTTTTGAAAAATATTTTGGTAAAAAAATAGGGACACGCAAGAGCTATTATATATGTGGTGAAACATTTGTTTCTGTTGACTAAATATCCTACTTATATTTGAACCTGTTTATTTAATCTTAAAGTTCTCCGGCCATGTTTTGTTTCATGAACATGTTTATGTTTATTTAAATCGAAATCAAAACACAACACTATATATTTACAATTCACACATGCAAGATCTGTGAAAAGCGACAATAAGATGTAAAGTGATGACGTAGCAAACTTTGAACGGGTAAATTAATCCACAGGTAAATGTATTTATCAATTATCTGGCAATAGTTGTGCAGCTATAGGATTCAGATTTACCTCATTTCCCCGTGCAGTCATGCAGTGGTAAAAGTATTATCTACGTCAGGCAAATAATACTTACTTTTACATACAACTTGTAGCGGTTTTAAATATGTGTTTGTCTCCGGGACTATCAAGAAATGTTCATATGATGTTTAAAAGTTAAATTTATTAATTGATAATACTACAAAAAGGGTGGCCATTCATCTTTAACGTTATTGTGTTTGAGTAACTTGTGCATATATTGTTAAAAACACAGACTGAAAAACAACCCATCTTTGTGGCTTTAAAGTAGAATACCGCTAAAGCCTGTGTTAAGGAGCGTGTGAGGTGTTGCACTTTATATTACCTCTCATGAACAGACTCAAAAATACCGAGTCTGCTACTTTTCTCTCTTGTTTGTGTTTTGCTTCCAATGGATCCCATTTTTAGTATTTATTAAACTACAGACTGGATCCGAGGGTAAACATACAAACTATGATTTGTTCGAATAGTGTTGGTCTGTTGGTACGATTGTTTTCGGTTTTGTTGCTTTAAGAACGATAGCGAAAAAAAATAATTGATTGTACAGAAACTGAACTGAACACACTTTCTCGCTCTACGTTCGGTTCGTGGTGGGGCACGAAAGGAACACCCTGAGTCCAACTACACCTCATAATTCCTTTCTTATATATATGACACCTGATCCTAATGCCGCTTCTTAGGTGGTACTAGGTGAATATAAAACCTGACGTATAATTAGCACTTAATAGTTAATTGTTGGAAATACAAACCCCAATATGACGTGACTTTACACGATAAAAACGATCTCAAATGTAATAAAAAGATAAATCACCTCATTAAACATGTACGCGTACCGACAGCTTACTTTTGACAAGAAACTGCATTATTTTTGTGTCGAAAATAGATAGAATAAATTAGTTTTGGGAATTTTAGAAGTGATTTATAGTGGTATATTTCTAATGGACAGGTAGTACAATCGTACTGGGCTGCCCAGATAGTGTACGTTAGCTACTAAATACTGATAAAGGAGATCCCTTGGAATCAATAAACATAACCAAGAAAACAAAGTAGCAGATTTGGTTTTATTGACTCTGTGCATGAGAGGTAATGTAAGAAAAAACACCTCTCACGTCCCATCTCACGTCCCATAGCACCGGCTTAAGTGGTATTCTACGTCAAAGCCACCTATATTGGGCTCGTTCATACCAAAGGACCAGTAAAATAACACTACTGATTCGTAACGCGGGGAGACACAACTGAATATATACAAATGCATATATTTTACTCCGTCGTACCATCTAGGACCGCATCGGCGACTTGGTGGTATAGCATCCGTCTCGCATGCGAGAGTAGGTCGTGGGTTCAATCCCCGGCCGCGTCACCCCCAACGACTGCATACACCTGGTACTAGTAGCTCCATTGCTTGACGTTCAGCATATGAAGGACAGTCCCAGGACTGGTTTATCCGGAGTCAGTATAATGTTACCATTGGTGGGTATTATGTCATGTGTCTACGGCGTGGTATTCAAGTGTGGCAGCACTTTAACGTTGGGCATTGAACTCAATGCTACAAGCAGACACCATCGTGATATGACTGAAAGAATGTCAAGTCTTACATGTATTCTTCAAGTCTTACATGTATCAATTTTGCTTTTCAGCGTAACATGGTGAACATTCAAAGTGGCAAAAGTAAGCTTTTAATGTTAACAAACGTTCATACTAAATGCCAACTCCAAGTGGTCCAGTGGAGTGCGTGGTCCAGTGGTAGAGCGCCGAACTCCTGATCGAGAGGTTGTGGGTTCGATCCTCCGTCGCGGCCACGTTATTTATCCTTGAGCAAGATAATTAATCCACATTGCTTAGTACTGGTTCTACCCAGGAAGCCATCGAGAGTGATTAATCTAAGTTGCAAGAACTTGTTTCGCAATCGATGTAAAATAAATATGTTTAAAAAAAACAACTCCAAATGGGAATGGCAAGTAAAAAAGTAATGTAGTTATTCACAAAGAAACTGCTAAAGTAAATATTTATATTATACTGAACCAAGCAGCTAACCCACCAGTAGACAATACCTTTAATATATGAACTTATTATATGGCGACTGGTACCGTTGGAGACTTGAATGATTTTTTTAAATTTACAGAATGAAATTTGTTTTGATTTATTGATTGTTATTATTGCGATTAAAGGTATTGTCTACCGGTGAGTTAGCTGTTTGGTTCAGTATATATATTAGAGAAAATCATACATTGAACAGAACACCTTTCACAAACATTGGATCCAGAAAGGATACTAAATGATAGAGTAATTTTGTTAAAATACAATGTGGAAAATTATCATTTACAGTGCTATAAACAAATAAAAAACTCTTAGCTAGCGTGTGTACTAGCTAAAATAGATACTCGAGGGCTTTCGGCTTTACGCCTTCTTCAGGAGTAGAGACATATTTAGAAGAAAATCATCTAAACAACGATTGCAATGAAAACACATCTAGAAAAAAATGTACAAATGATCATAAAGATATGACTAAAATGTTCCGATATTGGAAGAGAATTATTATTTATTATTATTTATGCACACATGTATATGGGGAATTAAAGAATAGACACATCTCCGTGTACACAATAGACACACCTCCGTGTACACAATGAATACTTTTGTTTTAGCAATATTTTTTCTAAAACAATAAATGATATCCATGCATAATATATAAGTTACAGGACAGTACTGGAAAAATAAAGAACCCTGACTGATACGTCAACCGACATGTGATAGGAGTTCGCTAGAATATGTCACAAAGGAAGAATGGGAACCGTTCTGTATTCCCCCACAGAAATTAGTCCCCATTGCATACATTATTCATTAAAAGTGTTATGCTTATTGCATAACTGGTATATATTTTATTGGAAAATGGAAATGTCAACCTGTTTAATGTAACAAAATAAACAATCGAAGACTACGATCTTAGGCCGAAAAGAAAGGTACAATCTCTAACATAAGTATGAACTCAAAGACGAATCTTTTATTCCCAAAGCCAAACAATCACAGAAAACGTTAAAAATCGCCAGACAAAACACCTCAAAGACAAATCTACAATTCTCACAGTAACAAAAGCATCGAAAACTAGAATAATCTTTAAATCGACTACCACGCTCAGAAAAATAGTCCAAAATAGCAAAATGAGGCTTCTTTAATAAATACTGAAAAGGGAGTCTCTTGGAAACAACAAACACAAACAAGAGAGAAAAGTAGCTGACTCGATCGTATTGAGTCTGTTCACGAGAGATAATAAATGTTTAAATACCTCTCACGCCCCTATAGCACCCGCTTAAGCAGTATTCTACTTTAAAACGTTATATACAATAGACGGAATAACATGGTATATTTATGTTTTTGATAGCAAAATTAAATTCTTATATAAACATGTAACCCCTTCATCTTATACCTGCCAAGTATAACTCCCACATCGGCACACACGAGAGAAATGTGCACATGTGTACACTGCTTTGTATGCCGTGTGAAAATGTGTTCAATGTAACGACAAGAATTCTGTGTTAACACGCGCTTAGCGGAAGTTGGGTCAGAGTCGTATTCTAGCTGAGTTATGAGGTCATATTTTTGAAAATGGCGGCTTCCATATCCGGTTCAGAAGAATCTTTAAATGGTCATACCTTCCTTTTTTCCATATGTGTAACTATTTACTTTAATATATTTATTTATATATAACATACACGCTTATTTATTAATACTGAACAGTTATACTATCTCATAATTCACAATTTGATTGTCTGTGTACAGAATGTATTTTATGTTAAACATGTTTTTTTGGGATCATCAAGCCCAATCTTTGTGACTTTAAAGTAGAAAACCGCTTCAGCCGGTGTTAGGGGTCGTGAGAGATTTTGCACCCTACATTACCTCTCATGAACACACTCAATAAAACCGAGTCTGCTTCTTTTTTGTCTTGTTTTTGTTTGTTGCTTCCAAGGGATCCCCTTTACAATATGTAAAATACGTTATACATACCGGTTCCCAATTCGGCTCCAATAGAGATATGGCTTCTGTGTGCGTTCAAGTCAGCTGGTATAAATCTGTGGAAATCGTAAAGTTTCATATTAGTCGATATTTAGGGGTCATAACTCTGGAAAAAAAAACTACTTTTTTCATTTTGGCGATTTTATAACATCGCATGTCGATTTCCATGAAACTGGGATATGTGCAATATGAAAATCAAGGTGACAGTTTTCAATTTCTCATTGAGTTCGAATCGGGAACGAGGAACCGGGAACCAGTTCCTAGTTCCCAGTTCCCGATTCGATTCGAATAAGGAACCGGGAACCGGGAACCAACTTTATGCTCATGTTATATACATTGATGATATCCAGATAAAGATTTACATATAATACGTTTCTGATAGTATGCAACCTAATGTCTGTTTTCAATCTTGTATTGTCCTGCCCATAACGGTTTATTCTGTTGTTGCTCGGGGCTTCTGTCGAGTCAATGAGTACTCTCTTTTGGCTTTCTGGTATTTTTTGATTTCATATATACATGATTATCTTCGTGTGTTACTTATATTGTCGAATAACGCTGTCCAGTTTGTTAGATGATGTAGCCGTTGGTTGACACTGTTCTGTTCATGCTACATAATTATTCTCAGTGACTGAAGAACTTAAATCACTGATATTCTGTTCGACTGTTGCACCTATTTTTACAGATCGCCATGGAAGATAAGCAAGTATACATTTCCAGTATACAACTAGAGTTATCTTCTCAAATAAATAATTTATAAATAACGTTTATATTACAACTACATATAAATATACGCGTTATGTAGGAGAGATATTTAACATAATATAACAAAGCCCGTTTTGCGACTTTCTTAGAGCGACTACATGCTTCTAATAAAGATATTCAATTCGAAATAAAGAGATGCGACGTAAGTTTTACTAGTTTGCATAATTGTGTTTTGTTGGCAGTAAATTCGCACGAAATTAAGTTATCCCGAGGTAAAGTCGTCAAAAGCATCCCCTGACGAAGATAATGTAATATAAACACATGGCATTCATTTGGTTCATGTCGCGACGTGGAGATGTTATCGGGGTGGATTTTGAAACTGGACACCGTTTTGAGGTAGATATTGTCACACGACACCGGTATACGGAATCGCAGTCAATTAAAACGTTTCTATTAAGTATATGTAAATTGGTTGAATTTTAATATACAAGAAGAGATAAACGTGTCATTGTGATGGTGACGAGGTGCCTGTAATGACATGATATCACATGTTCATCACTGACAATGGCTGATGGCTTGAAATTCACATCTGAACATTTTCTGTTGGACGTTTAAATTTTGTCACAAACCCTTACTGTTTATAATATGGACAAATTGATGCTTTGTCTGTTCGGATGCATAGCCTAGGCATAAAGGAGAAACACCTTAAATCCTTAATTCTTAGTACCAGTATATAACGTTACTCAGGGTCTTTATACAAGGACAACACACTGCATGTTTAGTGGTTTACAGTTCGCCACTACGATTTCCTCTTTGTGCGATGACCGAACAGACTGCGGACACTATGATGACGTCTGCCTAAATTCTGAGATTTTAGCTTTTAATGTTAGAATGCAATCTTGTCGTATCGTGCCATGGCGGTTTATTCTCTTGTTGCTTTCGCCAAGTCATTGATTTATATTGAGAAGAATTGCTATCTGGTTTGTTAGATGATATATATTATATTGAGAAGTAATGCTATCTGGTTTGTTAGATGATACAACTTATACTGACAAGTTTCGCTGTCTGGTTTGTTAGATGATATAACTTATATTGACAAGTAACGCTGTCTGGTTTGTTACATGATATAACTTATACTGACAAGTTTCGCTGTCTGGTTTGTTACATGATATAACATATTGACAAGTAATGCTATCTGGTTTGTTAGATGATATAACTTATACTGACAAGTTTCGCTGTCTAGTTTGTTAGATGATATAACTTATACTGACAAGTTTCGCTGTCTGGTTTGTTACATGATATAACATATTGACAAGTAATGCTATCTGGTTTGTTAGATGATATAACTTATATTGACAAGTAACGCTGTATGGCTTGTTAGATGATATAACTAATACTGACAAGTTTCGCTGTCTAGTTTGTTAGATGATATAACCTGGCGGGAGTTTCTTTATTTACAATGTCCCGTTTAATTAGGATGACAGTAGGGTAAGAGTGAGGTTTGTTGCACGCTAGAACCTGGTTTAAACCCCCAGCGCCTTTTTGCCACCGACCGTTCCAAGTCGATACCTCTATTGTCAACGCCTTTGTGTTTGTGGTGTCGCATACATTGCTTCCATTTTGACTTGTGGTCGTCGTTTGCTCGGTTTTAGTGTTACACCTATTTCCGTAATATTAACAAATTGGAGCTTTGCGTTTTTCGTTTGCATAACCTAAGTTTGTTTGTTTGTATGGTATTTTACGTCATTTTCAACACATGTAAGGTTATATGACGGTTGTTTCGTTTGAAGCAGACCACCCACTTTTCCTGTGTAGAACCAGTACGCATACCTCCCGCCATCCGAAGGAATCGACACTTCCTCCCAAGTTGAGCTCCCAGTGGGTTTCGAACCCGCAGCGGTGAGAGGCGAGACGGTTTACAACGTAACGTCGTTAACCCCTCGGCCACGAAGAGCCTAAGCCTACGGGAGAAACCCTTTAAACCCTCTAATCATAGTATTATATAACGTGCCTGGTCACATAATGTCCCTGCAAGCCCGAAATGTACGTGTGCTTTTCTAAGAGATTACATGCAGGAAAAACTCCGATTTAAAACTTTCCTCTTATATATGCCAATGTATATGCTGTTTTGTTCACTGAAGTATACGTTACTGGTTCTACCCAGGGTTACTGGGATGGTCGGCCTCTACCACAAAAACACAAATATGGCCATGTGCTAAAAATGACGTAAAATACCATGCAAAACGTGTCCACTGGAAAGATGAGAGTTCACCACCTTGGTGCAGGAACTCAATAATTGCTCCGAGGTGGTAAACAAAGATTGAATTTGGCCATTAAAGCTTCATAATGAAACTTGATAGTAAGTGACATAGTCAGATTACAAAGGAAATAGCGCACTTCAAGGATGACTTAAAATGAAACAGTTGACGACTTTTTCGAAAATCCTATGACTTAAGGAAATATGTAATGTAATGTAATCAATATAATAGTATAAAACTTTGCAAACTATGCAAATACCATGTTGCGAAAACCCATGTCAACTAATATACTATTTATATGTTGTGTCCCATGAAAACTGCGCTTATACGAACAGCGTACAATGCCAAATGGTGTACATATATTTATTACGATGTGTGCAGCTGATACACCTTCAACTGTCATCTTGTCGTGCTCTTAATCGGGCAATGTCCGTAAGGTTTAGCTTATAAATCACAAAATAATTACGTTGGCAAATATAACACACCAACCATTATTGAATATTTACTAAATAATAACAAGATTGTTTGACGGAATACAAAAAAGAAGTACCGCTTCGTGGGGTTGAACTCGTAGCCCACAATAAAATTATACTCGGGAGTAATAACAGTCGAACGCGCAATACTTGAGGGCGCTCCCAACAGAGCTATACGGGCCAGATGTATTTTGTAAAACATACTATATAGGCTAATGCGCTAATGGATGTCACGCGACCAGCAAAAAATATAAAAATGTGGTCCCACATTATTGACAAATAATAAATAAAACCTTTTGTTCCCCAACTCACGAATGTATTACTACAGACTTATCTGGGTCTACGTTTATGTGTGCATGGATACATTTTACTGAATAAAGACCAGACATTTATTTTCTAATGCTCAATATATGCTTATTTACGGACAGTGTCTCTTTAATGGTTATTCTCTTGTTGCTTTGGCTGTTGTCAAGTCAGTGAATACTTGCATGGTGGCTTTCGATGCTTTTGCCTTTTCTTTATTTCCATATATACATGATCATCGTTCTGTTATACTTATAGACCATATTAATGCTGCCCTGAGGATGTAGCCTGGCGAGGATGTGCTTTATTTACACTATTATTTACATTGTCCCGTTTTATTGGGATGATGCTAGAGTAATAGTGAGGTTTGATGCACCATAGAACCTGGTTTGTTTAAACCCCACGCGGCCTTATTGCCAATGCCCGTTCCAAGGCGGTACCCCTGTTGTCAACCCTTTATGTGTGTGGTGTCTCATACTTTGCTTCTATTTCCCCCTGTAATTGTTGTTTGTTTTGAAAGCATGTCTTTGGTTGTCATTACTTGTGCGACTTTTATACCTACTTTTATTGTTTACAAGTAGATCTATTGTCATGAAAATAATTAGGGATAGTTGATGACTATAATATTTTGTTCTGTATCAAAAATATGTTCTGTTGAATGGTCGGTGTAATCAGTGACATGTGTTATTGTCCAATGTAAACTATGCTGAACAAAAAAAATAATATGCGAGGTAAAAAAGGAATTACCTCCCATATATTAAAACCAACTTATTTCGAGGTGGTAACAATACTACCAGTAGTAGTAGTAGTAATAATAATAATAATAATAATAATAATAATAATTATAATAATAATAATCATAATAATAATAATAATAAATAATAATAATGATAATAATAATAATTAGAATAATAATAATAAATAATAATAATAATAATAAAGACTTTATTTAATCTGATGGTGTTGACTTATCCATATTCATTTAGAAAAAGATAGAAATAACACCCACTATTTGCTACGTTTCGTTTTATCATCATTTTTTTATCAACTTATCAAACTAAAGGCACGGTCAGTTTT
The DNA here is from genome assembly GCA_037043455.1 of Cyrtodaria siliqua. Taxonomy (NCBI): domain Eukaryota; kingdom Metazoa; phylum Mollusca; class Bivalvia; order Adapedonta; family Hiatellidae; genus Cyrtodaria; species Cyrtodaria siliqua. Next base: position 75,743 of record JAWPHD010001176.1, read on the forward strand.
TTTATCTATACATCATTAATTATAAATCAATACGTTTCTGCCTTTCACACAAATCACTTAACTCATGATCGATCTCGGTTCAATTGACAACCGCTGATAACATCAAATGGTACAAATCGCTTTCGTTTAGAACAAAATCTGAAATTAAGATTTTTATCAATCCGTGTGATGAACTTGTCCGCCTCGGGTAGATCTTTGTTTTATCAGCTACTCTTTTATCAGGGAAGTTGTTTGAAAAGAAACAGTTGTTAAATAAATAAAACTGCTGTATCGCGGGGTTCAAATCAAATGTTATAATATTATAGTATACATGCCAATTAGCATATATCTCCATTCTAATTAACTTAGCTATGGGATTATTATAATCTTTGATGAGTTTAGATTGAATAAAACTGGAGTGTCGAATTAAGCGTTACCACCTCATAATTCTATTTACGCCTATTCGACCACTGGTATTTACGCCTATTCGACCACTGGTATTTACGCCTATTCGACCACTGGTATTTCAAGAACCCGTTATTGTTTCTGTACTTTTAATCGGCGCATACACTACTCAACTTTTATAATCGGTCACCCAGGTTTTTTGAACATAACACGAATACTAAAATCTGGAAATCACCGAAACACATACCAATATTTTATTAAGTTTATCAAAAAGGTTTTAGTCCAATCAAGGCAGATTAAGTTTTATAATTCGCTAGTGATTTCATTACACAACGCTAGTTAAAATTTCAAATGAAAATATGAATTATTAAAAAATATATAATTCTTAGAAAAGTGATCGATTATAAAAGTTGAGTAGTGTATATATTATTATATGATCGGAACATCGGGACAGAGTTTTGATATATACTCTGTAAAAAAAGTGTTGGACCATGGCAGTGTTCGAACCCGTACAATGATCGCTGAACCATGACATTCGACCATAACCCTTATTATCTCAGTTGATAATTCACAATAGATCAACAATCAACAATAATTATCGTTTACAATGAAAGTTTGCGAAAAAGTAATAATATTTTTATTGGTTACTCGAATGTGTCCGTAACTGTTACTTTTTATGGACTTTGCAACATTTTTTACAGACCCTTTGTGTGTTCGCGATATTTTTTAAGACCTTGGATACTAAAAAAAGATACTTAAATTCTGTCCACTAGTTTTATTTTTATATGACTTTATTTACCCTGATCCAAAACTTTTTTTACCGAGTATATAACGATTCGTAGTGTAACTGTGTCGTTATTTGGCGGGTTAGTTTTTTTAAACATATTACAAGCACCGTGAAGATTCTTATCTTGTGGGCAATACGTGTAGTTGATGTTAAAGGACACACTGAAATTTTGATTTCTTAAAATACGTTCCGTCAGTTTTTCTTCATAATTTGCATATTTTTAAATCATAATTACTAATTATTTGAATGAATGAATGGTGTTTTATGGCACGTCGACACATAAATAGGTCATATTGTGCGCAAAAACCGATGAATCATGAAATAATGAAGTAGTAATTAAAAATAATGTAAACGTATAAAGATAAAACTATCCCTAATTTGAATAGTTCAAGGTCAACTGTTTTACCATATTACTATGTGTTGATAATATTGCACCAGCTATATATAATTCTTCTACGTCGATCTAGCTGTTTGTATCGCTAGGATGTTTTCATTCTTAAATATGCCAATGTCAATTTTATATATATGTAAATAATGTCAATTTGTTTTTTATCATATCGTGATTCTGTTTTATTTCCGTCTATGAAAAATGATGCTAATCAGTTCCTTTTTGATCTGATCAAAGGGGACAAATTACTTTTTAATTTTGTTCTAACTAATGCGCAATAGTGCTTTGTTTACTTTGTCAAATCTTACAATACTCATTCTTAGAACATACTTTACAGATAGGTTAGCATCATTTACATAGTCTTAATGTGTAATATATAATATCGTTTGAGTTTGATGTTATAAGCTACTTTTAGAATATGTTGATAGTTTTAGTTGATAGTTTCATAACTACAGTCTCTCATAATTTTAATTAGAATGGCATGGCTATCTTATAATGTTTACGATGTATTAGTTATGCTTGTATTTATTGTAAACCATGATGAGACTTTAATAAAGAAATATATAATATATATTTAACCCATGGCAGAATAACGAAGAGAAATTGAAACCCCCAAATTGTATTAACATTTGATTTAAATAAATGCAAACAGGTTTAAAGTGAAGATCATACTTGATTATTAAAATGATGTGATAATTCAGTGAATTAAAAAGTATAATGTGTGATAAATACAGAAGTGCAGTGGTGTAGTGGTTAGATTGTCTGGCGCGCAGTCGGGAGGTCGTGGGTTCGAGTCCCTGGCAGCGTTATACCAGATACGTTAACAATCGGTAGTAATTGTAACCCATGCTTGACGAGCAAATAATTGGAAGTACTACGGCTGGTTGGGCCAGTGTCAGAATTGACTGGGTGGGCAGGGGCGTACCTGGAGCATTTTGAAATGTACGCCAGATATGAGAAGAGTAGCTGCGAACCGAGCAGTGACGCTGCGAGTGTGGGGTAGGTGTGGTAGGGGGATTTCCCCTTCTGCCGGTTGGGGTTTGGGATTTTGAAAATCAGGAGGCAAATGATGCGTTCTCAAGCTATATTTCAGCGTTAATATGGCATTTTATTTGACACTAGCCCATACCCTCTCAGCCTTCAGTTTTTATTGCATATTTGGAACTTTTGGAACTTTTATTTTTTCACTTTTGCTGACGAATTGTACGCATTGGCGTACGTGCGTATGCCTGGATACGTGCCTGATGGGGTATCATGCACTACGCGTGCCATTCCAGTGTGACGTCACTATATCTGTTACCATTCTATGGCGACGATCGGCTTCGAAACTATAGATGTAGGTGCACCTATAAATAAATGTAGGTATACCTATATATTTTATGGTTGCATCTGTAAAATTGTAGGTGCATGCATAAAATTGTAGGTGAACCCATAAAATATATAGGCGCACCTATAAAATAAAGTTACAAGTAGACTGTATATAGAAACATAGCTACACACAATCACACACACACTAAACGTCGACACATAATGCCGAGTCAACGAGGGATTTTTCTCCTCAAATGATAGAGAGACCACACACACACACACACGCACGCACGCACGCACAAACACGCACACACACACAAACGCACGCACGCACGCACACAGACACATCTTAAATGTGTGATAAATACTCGAAGACCGTGTGTCCCTTTAATCACCTGTAATAGGGAGGATTGAAACCACTTACATCATTAAACCCTCAAAGGCTTCGTGGCACATGTGAAGATTATAAATAAGAAAACGTGTAATACTTCCATCGCTCAATATCGGACTTTTGAAACGCTGACCTGCCTTTTCAATTGACGTTTAATATCATTTAATTGAAAGATTTGTTTTCAAATTTACAAATTAAGCTTTCACTCCAAATAGCCCTTGGCCATTTATTACATATGACCAAATCGTTCATAAGTCGACACAGTCCTTGCTCAGCTAATTGTGGGAAAAGTCAATTTGTTTATAAGGAAATGTCATCTCGCTCCTTCATAAACGCGAGACTTTTGCCCGCCAGTAATTTAATATTGACACGAAATAAACATTATCTTTAATATGAAGTTTTATCTAAGCTATCGGTTAATATATATGTTCACTGTATAGATCTTAATCACGTGTTTATGGTGTTTTCAGCAATAATTGTAAGAGAATCGACGATCGATATCGATGACAAGGAAGGAGTTTCAAGAAATACATGATTAATGGTATTTTCCCCCCAAACAGTCGCTAATAATCATATGCGATATCCGAAGAACGTTTACATATATCATTGTTGATATATTTCATACATTTAAGGAGGTTGGCTGGGAAAGGACGTAGTGATGAGATTTTTTTTAAATTAATATTTAAGGCTTCTTTGGTATAACTTAGATTCAAAATTATCAAAAAAAGGCTAGGTCACCACGCTTTTTTTCCCACTAGACGTAATTGAAGAAGGCACATATTTCTAACTTCAAAATGTCACTAAAAAGAGGAAAAATAAAGTCATTGAACATTTTCACAATTGTTTTCATAACACTACGTTTATTGAAAAACAACAATTAATTTTCGATTGCATATATACATACCTTTCAAATCATACAAAAACAATTGTAATCCTCATTCCTCTTTTTACTTTAAAAAGCAAACGTATATGGACCGTACCCCACCCACTTTTGTTTTTAACGAAAAATTAATTCAAGATAAAAAAATATGTTCTTATGATCAACTTTTTTTTAAATTTGTATATGTCAAGGTCCTATGACATTTCTTTCAAAACAAGTAAAAAAATATATAGGTCACCAGGCTTCTAATGATTTTTTATTAAAAATTCTTTAAATTACACCCATTTTGGAGTTATTTTGACATTTTTAATGTAAAATACTGTACACACAATATTGACATGGAGATCGAAATTAAAATTAGCTCAGTATCTACTTTTATATATGTATTCCACTACTGGAAAACAAAAATCTGATTTATTCTATAGCAAAAGGATAAATTCTACTCAGAGCTACCCATACCCCCTATTTTGTTGACAACAAAAAATGATCACAAATGACGGAAAAAATATGGAAAAAAAAAATTTGCTTAAATTTTGGTATGTTACCATCTTAAATCCTACATTATATCCATATCTACTAGAATGGAAAAAATGAAACAATTCTGTTATAAAATAAAACTATGATTTAAAAAATAAAATGTTTAGACTTGAAGATGTCAAAACTTGACCAGCCAACATCCTTAAGGAAGCCATTATTTTGACAAAAATACAGATTGTGAGATTTTATGTTTAAATTTCATAATATATATTACTATACGTTATGGTTGTCGTTATTTGACGGAAAAGCCCGAAGATATCCGACGCGTTGAAGAGTAAGACCTTAGTATCATCCAGTTTTTTTAGGGTGACAAGGTGGCCAAGTGGGCTAATGCGTCTGCTATTGGACGAGGCGCTGTGTCGAGATTGGTACAAAACAACTTCCAAGCACACACGAACGCACGCACACACACACGCAGCACGCACGCACACTTGCACGCACGCAGCACGCACGCACGCACGTACAAATATATACTGCATATATTTCAGCTTCAATTTCGACTTCTTTATTTAACTTATCAGGTTCATAGATATATATGAAAGCAATTACAAGCAACATCCAAGGCAACAAATCTTCAGATAGATGAAAACATATATACATCAGGAAACGACTACATACAAAATAGTAGAAGTACAAAGGTAGCTAACAATGGAATTTATATAGACTTATATGTATGAGTATATTTAAGAATGTCATGGCAATACCATAAAACAACCGCAGTTCGTCTCCTAGCTTGAACGTAATAATTATTGAGGGTATCCATACATGTATATACCAATAATCTTCCACGAGGCCCTGTATTTACACATATTTACACATATTTACACATATTTACACATTTGAATACATATTTACACATTTGAACACGAACAAGTACATGATACTCAAGGATATTATACTATGGGTTTACCAGAAGCATATTGAATCCATGCATAATTATGTTTTAAAAATATCAACATTTCAAAAAAGTTCAATTTGCAGCGCTATTCACCAATCATGATATCTGGAAAAGACCGCCCAGAAATATAATTTAGAAAGAATTGAGTCGAAAACTGCATTTCAACAGGCGAGCAATGGTAATTTTTATGTGTTAGTGTCAGCATCAGGTTCAAGAAACCTAAAATAATTGCATCAAATCCATGTTGTCATCAACTATTACTCAGACTGAAAATGCAGTTACAGCAAAAAATGAACGTTGCGCTGCTTGACTTATTTCATTTTGAGAATCCCCATAAATGTCGGTCCCCGAAGTAATAATCTTTAATCCACGTGAACAAGAATAATGGTGATCAAAATGAAAGAACAGCAGCATCATCATTATCATCAGCAGCAGCAGAAGCAGCAGCAGCGAAACATCAACACCAAACACAAACACCACCAACAACAACATAATCACCACAACAACAACAACAACAATACATAAGATATAATAGTAAAAATAATAATAATTATTAAAAAAATAAAATAATAATAATAATAATAATAATAATAATAATAATAATTATATTTAAATATATAAATATAAATACAAACAATTATCATTAAATGGTAATAATAATAATAAATAATTTATTTAACGATAGAACGACTTACAGTATCGGGTAACTAGAGAGGCATCGCCAATGAGTTAATTTAAATACATGCAACTGTTTATACCACCCAAAGTTTGCTTAGCATCAAGCTTTAAGTTGGATGGTTTTACCAACAGCATACAACTCAACAATTAATTTTGTTTTACGATTAATTGCATTTGATCATTCTGTATACTTAACATACCTATACCTAAATCATATAAGAGAAACGATAAATATCATTCAACTGGGTTAACAAATAAGGCATACTTAGCAAACTTTGAGTATATTTAGGTTTCATTTAAGAAAAAAGCACTTAATATACAATATCTTTATTCAGCAATTTAACATACAACATGTTTTAATATCCACCCATATTGGGCATAATTGTACGTGCATTTGTAAATGTGTCTGGCATTGAAATGACGGAGAAAACAACATCAAAACGTATGGTTTATTATAGAGTACATGGTTTATGATAGAGTACATGGTTTATGATAGAGTATATGGTT